>JAWNNM010003204.1:0-188721 GCA_035044965.1 Lordiphosa andalusiaca
TCAATCTTCCGGAGCAGCGAGATTAAAATGCGGCCTAGACGAAAAAAGCGAACAAATTATGAAAGCAATCAGTGGGAAGGCCAGGGCCAGGGCCAGGGACAGGGGCAAGGGGAGTGGGGATTGTCGATTGGCAAGCATCTTATCAGAGATGTGAATTTGAGCAAAAAGGACAACCGGAGAGCACAGGACTCGATGAATTTGTCACATTAGGCAGCATTATCGCCGCATATGTGAGGCACAAGCTGATAAGATCTCCGTGGACGGCCGGGGGGTGGCTTTTTCGGCTTCTCGGATTCTGGTGGTGGATGGCTGCTCGGACAGGCTAATATAATTTTCGGAAAATATTGTTGTTGTCAGTGTAATTGCCAGGATATTTACCGGGGGTTGTCCCTGCCCTTGTCAGCGGATTACCCAGGGCATTATGAGCAAATTAAGTGTGAAGTGGCATTTGGGATTTACACATTACAGAAAAGGAGACGCGGCCCGACTAATGCCGGAGCGCTTAGCAGGCGCTTTAAAATGGACAACAACAACAAAAAAAGAAAAATAAATACGACACAACAACACAAAAGGCACACAAAGTCGACAAAAGGTGTCACATGTCAAGGACCTATCCTGTGATTCTGGAAAAACAAACTAACAAATGCCCGGCATTTAACCCCCACCAAGTAGCCAGCCACCCACTCACTTAGCTTATCGAGGCACGTGCCCAGCGTCTCGCCCAGTAGCATTATTAACCGCAAAATGCTCATAAAGGATCAATTTGTGTGCACACGTGTCCAGGATAATGCACAGTAAGAGCGGGAGACGAAGCGTGAAGTGTACATAAATCAAAACCACGGCTGTCCAAACGAACAAAGATGCTGACAATGCCGGAGAGAGTGCCCGGAAATGCAATTTAAACGTAGGAAATCATTAGGAATGCAAAATTCGTAAGTGTGAAGCCAGCCGTTTGCATATGTATGAGTGTGAGCCGAGCTTTCCCCTAGGTAGAACAGCGGGGGGATGGCTCAAGCTTTATGATCGCTATAGGTGTGAGGCGTAGGTGGGAAAGCTTGCTTTCCATGGTAACGTCTTTAAAATATGGCTTTAACTTATTTGATGTGCTTTCACGCAGTTCTACAAAGTTTCATCTAAATCGGATGACTATAGCATATAGCTGACATGGGAACGATCGGTTGGACATTTTGTTGTGGTAAGAAAAACTATTTGGTTTTATGCCTTTTTTCAAAAATCCTTCAAGCTAGATCAAAATCGGACAAGTGTTTGTATAGAATAGCTGCCATGGGAAAGATAGGTCTTATCAAGTAGGAAAGTCGGTGAAGCCCGACTATAATATACTCTGCTCCTTCCACAGCGGTCAAACAAAGAGAATTGTATTATGCGAACAAATGTATACACTTACCCAAAGAAGAAGTTAAAGCGGGGGCGGCAGGGAGCAGCAAGCACAGCAACAGCAAAAAAACCAAAATGCTTTAAAAAGGAACAGCGCGGGCGCGACGTCAGGCTTAGATGATCGACACAGCACCAGCACCGTTGGCGGGGGCGGGGGGCGCCATAGCGAAACAACAGAAACACTTTGCAAAACACCGCAAACCGAAGTGAGAGCGAGAGCAGTCAGAGAGTGGGAGTAAATTCAACAACAACAAATGCGAACAACGCGGCCGCAAGAACCAGAGAGCGAGAGAGGGCCCGTGAGAGCGAAACATAACGGGAAAATATCCATACACACACATACAAATACATATGTAGTATGCGGCCAATTTAGTTAATCAAACTATTGCATTAAATGATTAACTGCAGGCAGCAAACACTTTCAACTCCACGCAGGAGTGCGCCAAGATCCCGCCGATACCATTACATTAGTTGACAATGCTTTAATAAGCCACAAAATTAATAAAACTCGGGAGCTCGAAACACACACAGCCGGCCACAGCGAAACAATCTATCGAACTAGCCAACTATCGGTATCACTTATCGATACGTCAAACTGTTAAGTCCGTTGATTAATGTTAATTTTGAATGCAATTTAAATGAAAACTTGTTTAGCATTTGAACCAAATTATTTGAAAAGTGAGCAATAGAAAAGTTTTGAAATAAAATTGATTATTATTACAGCTTAATGTTAAGGAATAAAAGGAAACTGAAAGAGATGAAAAAAATTGAATTAATTTTGAATTTACATTAAACTTAAATGAAATTTTGTTGAGAATTTGAGCAAAATTATTTGAAAAGTGAACTTTAGAAGAGTTTTAAACCAAAATATATTGTTATTATTACAGCTTGAGTTTAGAACTGAGATGAAACACAATAATTATTCGTTTGAAAGCAATCTGATGTATTCTAAATTTATGAAATATAACACAAATTGTATCAAAGAATAAGAGTTTGACTTGTTAAAAAATATAAAGAAAAGAAATGTCTAAAATAGTACGCGGAAAGGTTTAAAATTCAGTGAAAGTGTCCATAAAAAATCAATAAATTAGTTTTGAATGCTGAAACAGCAAACTATTTACTTCAAATATGCATAGGATTGGGTTAAGCCCTTTGATAATGCTTTGTCAAACATAATTTTTAACCATTGTAAGTTGAAATCGTTTAAATTTGCCCAAATATCCCACAAAATAGCTTTTGAATCGCCTCCAAGAAAGCCTTATGTTAGTGTGTCTGCCTTAAGCGAAGTCTACTGATGATAAATATGTACCTTAGTGTGTGGGCTTTCTAAATAAAAGTTTAGGACTTCAAATGCTAAAAATGTACACAAAACGTGTTGTTGATCCACACGCTCATCGTCGTTTGTCGCTTTCCTTTAGCACTATATGATTTGCGGCTATGCCGCGCGAGTGCTTGGTAGTCGTATGGGCTGAGATGCAGGCGTTTGTATTTAAATTGCAAAGGCAGGGTAAGTGAGTTATGAGTTCAAACCCCATACAGAAGGTGAGTGAAAAAAATGGTTTAAGGAGGTAGGTTTCTCAGAATTAAGACTACCCCTAACAGCAGAGGAGGCCAAAAACATATTAAAAAACTCCGTGTTTTCTTAATGTTCAGATAAATTCCATATATATACCTTTTTTAGACCTAGTTTTTAGTTTCTTGTGCTACCACTGACAACTCTCCCATTGATAAAAGTCGTAATTGTATTAGCTGCTCCCCAGGAACCAATATTTTGTGACATATTTTCCATATCTGCATCAACATTTTTGCTGCCAGAATTTATGTAAACTGTACCAAACCGATCCCTGATTGAAATTAACATTCGCGTGTGTGCGTGAGTGTGTGTGTGTGTCTGTTTGCATGTTTCGTTTGAGTTGCATAAACTGACCATTCAATTTTTCAATAACTTTCCAATTTTTATGCATTTATTTGGCCAGCAAACATTTGCCCATCTAAATACAGGCAAGCGAACCGGAAGAACGCCCACGATTCACGATTTTTGGTCAAAGCGGATGTGGCCCAAAAAACCGAAACTCCTCCTGTGCAATTTGGTTCAACAAAATGTGTAATTTGCTGTGTGTGTGGCAGGCGGGATTCAATTAAAAGTTTATGCATTATGTGAAAAATCAACTTTGTCTATGCGTTTAATTTTCATTTTGTGTGTGTGTGTGTGTGTGTTTTTCAGGCATTTTTCCCGCGCATTTCCGCTGGGCACTCAGCATATGTGGCTTATCGTGGCTTTTGTTTTTATATATATATATTTTTTTTTTGTATGCTATTAGTTAGTTTTCTGAATGATGCATCTTGTAACGAGGGCGATGGCGAGGGGGCGAAAGGGGGGGGTGTCATTTGTCACTGCAAAAGCATTTAAAATAATAATAATCGTTTGACAGCCAACGGAAATTGCGCTTAATTGGCATCGAGTTGAGGTTTTTGTGCACAATTCGTGTTCGTGATAATTAAGCTTAAATAAATATTTGCTTGATCGAGGCAAGCTGTGTGTGTGTGTGTGTGTGTGAGCGGGAGATATGTTTTGGCCACGTTACAACTCCCCACCCCCCACCGAAGCTCAGAGGCAACGCCTAAAAGGCGGCATGCAAATTTTTGATGTGTATTTGTTTTGTTTGCCAGGCGATTATATTCAATAATTGTGTGCATTTAGATAAGTTACAAGCCTCGAGGGCCACAGACAAAGGCCACTTCAGGTTTTCTGCTTTCTGGACACTGGCCAAATGGTGGCCAGTCACGCCATCGCACCCTCAATGCAACGCGGCGCTCAACCTCAACTCCCGGCAAGTTGCTGGATGTGCCGGGCTCCCTCCCCTCCCTTCCCCCCTTTTTTTGGATGTGCCTGTTGGTGTGTAGGTGTTGAAAGTGGCTGCAGGCACCTGCCCCGTGTGGGTGATGGGGTGATCGGGGGTGGGGGGGGTTCTGACGGCGCAGAAATGTGTCGGAAGTCTTTAGTAAAAGTTAAATAGAAAGCATATAGAAGATTTATATGCAATTGCCCCGCTTTATATTTATGCAAATTTTTGTTAACAGCAAAAACAATTTCAAATTGAAGTGGTAAAAAGTTAGCAGAATTAGGCTTACTTTTTCACACTGTTCCAAGATCCTTGCCACTGTAAGTTGATAACATGGTTTTGGTTCAAGTCGGTGCGGTTCGGTTTGGTTCGGTTCGGTTCGGTTCAATTGGCTGTTGCTTAGGTTTCTTCCCCAGTAACATTTTGAGCTTTTCTTATGGTTTATTCCCAATTTTTGCTAGCTTAACTTAAGGCCCGTTCAATTTCATTTCTAGATCGAAATTCTCGTCTCACATCCCGCATCCTTATACGCCTCATGCACGCATATGTAAATCGTAACCCCAGTTGATTGGCTGCTTAAGCGAATTGTGGTCCACCCACAAAAATGTGCGACTAATTGGAAGTCTATGTACACAGAGACACACACACACACACACACACACACACAGAGAGAGAGAAAGACAGTGAGAGAGAGGGAAGGTGGGTGGGCTGCATGGAGGGTTCTGGTGGATGGACAGATTGGCAGGTACTTTGACAGTCGGCGGCGGCGGCGGCGGCGGCTGCTGATTTCCATGCAAATTGATGTTACAGCACAGTAAGCAGGCAATATTTCTGCTTCATTTCATAAATGCGTCCCCCAATCGCAAGCAATTCCCCCAACGATGGCTCAGCCATCCATCCATCCATCCATCCATCAGCTGGCAGTGAGTTTGCATATCAAAAGAAATGAGGAATCCCCCTTAATTTATACATTAAATTTACAAATGAAAATGTCACCGAAATCGAAAATAAATCAAGAAGAGCCTATTTAGTGGACGAATTAATCAAAGTTGGAGTTTGTGTTGGAATATGCAGGAAGATGTTTGCAGAAGAAAAGGACCAGGTGTTAGTCCTAAAATTTGAAGTGCAAACAATTTTGGGCAAATATTTACAAGTAGTTTGCACGCAAACACTAGCCAAGTTAGATATTCCAGAAGGGAGAGCCATTTTAGTGGAGATTTATACAAGTTGGATTGCGGGAAAGTTAGATGTTTGCTTAAGAAATGGGACTACATACCTGTTTATATCCCTGCAAAGGATATTATAATTTTACCCAGAAGTTTGCCATGCATAGAAATATTCATTTCCGATCCCATAAACTATTATATATATTCTTGATCAGGGTGACGAGCTGAGTCGATTGAGCTTTTCCATCCGTCTGTCCGTCTGTCTGTCTGTTTCTACGCGAACAAGTCTCTCAGTTTTAAAGCTATCGAGCTGAAATTTTGCACAGAGTCTTCTTTTTCCTACACACTACTAATATGTCGGAACCGACCGAATCGGATGACTATATCTCATAGCTCCCATAGGAACAATTGGTCGAAAAACTAGTTTTAGTGAGAAAAACTTTTTTCTATTCAATGGAAACGTCTTCAAACTTTATATTCATAAGTTTTCTATGTTTTTTTATAACTCTAGCAAGTTTTATTAAAATCGGACAACTATATGGTATGGCTGCCATATAAAAGATAGGTCTAAAAAACAGTGTTGGTTAGAAAAACTTTTTAGTTTTTATTGGTAGCATCCTGCAATTTTGTAGTTGTTTGTTTCACCTGCTTTCACATAATTTTAAAAATTTTTGGCCAAATCGTATGACTATATCATACAGCTGCCATACGAACAATCGGTCGGAAAATGGGAAAAAGAGTATTTTTTTTATTGGATATATTTAAGCGAGGGTATAAAATCGTTGGCACAGACGAAGTTAGCTTAGCTTTCTCGTTTTTATTATATTTTTAACACAAAACAGGTTTGTCCTAGGATAAGAAGAGCAAATAACTTTGCACAAATATTTCCAAAACTTTGGCAAACAGTTTGCGCGCAAACACTTATCAAGTAGCCAATTATTTGTATCACATTTGAACACCTTAGCGCAAATATGTTTGTGTGCAAATTTGTTTGTGTACAAATTTGTTTGTGTGCAAATTTGTTTGTTATTGCAAACACAGCAAAGTTCTATTGTTTGCTCAAAAACAATGCCCTGCTTGGTTTGTACATCTTTCAGTTTTGGGCAAAGATACAAATTTGATACAAAATTTGCCCTTATTGATGCAGCAAACAAATTTGAGCTAACGAAGAGCAAATCTTTGCGCCTGTACTTTAAAAGTTTGCCAAACTTGTTAAGTTTAAGTCAAACTTGAGCACATTTAGAGCCCACATTTAAAGTTTGCCACACTAGTTTTAGGCAAACTTACCAAGTTAAAGGCAAACTATGGGCGGTGGAAACAAATTTGAGCAAATGAAGAGCAATTCTTTACGCATAACTTTACATTAAAAGTTTGTGTAACCTAAAAAGTTGGATTATAAATGCCAGGCTCTATGTATGCTCTACATCTGTGCCATTTCATACCCGGCTCTAAATGGATTCGTTCTTCTGATCAAGAAGTACTAGAAAAACTTAAGTTTGGTTTCCAAGTTTTGGTACTCCAAGTAAGAGCTTTCCCACACTATCTCCTTGGCTCTATCGATTCAAATTTTTAATGACTTCAAGTTGTGTTTTACTGCGCTGCCAATAATTAGCAACATTTGCCCAGCTCGGCAAACCCAACTGAGACAACGATCGTGTTTAATTGAGCGTGCGCTGCAGGGCTCGAGCGTGAGAGGGAGATAGCAACAGCCAGGTTTTGTGTCATTTGTCTTTTAATGAAAGGTTGCCCTTGCCCTCTGGCCAGCACTCTTTGTTGTTGTTGTTGCCGTAGTTGTTTTTATTGTTCTACCCAAACGTCGCTTTTGTTTTAAGCCAACAGCATTTTTTGCGTCTGTTAAACATTGCGGCCAATTTGTCGAACGAAGGCGCAAAAAACAAAAAAAAAACACAAAAAACGACACACAGAAGAACGCGCGTGCAAAAAGGGTCAGAGGGTGTGCAGCGGCCAGGGGGACCCGAGTTATGCGCTACCCACAAGAGTCAAGAATTTTTGGGTTAAAATGTACCAGAGGTGCACGGAGTATATTATGTTGCTGCAAGAGGATGTAACAGCCAGAAGGCAGAGGCATCTTCGACCCCGTAACGTCTATATATGTATATATTCTTGATCAGCATCAACGGAAGAGTAGATTTTGCCATGTTCTCAGATCTTAGCGATGGTAAGAGATAGAGGTTTGACTTGTATGAGACAAAATCTTCTTATACTTGCAGGCAGATTAAGTATATTTTCAATTTTGGCAACGCCCCCTCCGGCAATTTGGAAAAAACGGTATATCTTCCACAGTTTTAAAGATAGATCGTTCGTACCTTTTAAACACATTTAGTAGTCAGTATTATTTATCGATCCGCCAAAGGATTGATGAAGATCGTATGAACGGTTGTCGAGTTATGATCAAAAGACTGTACGCTGCTGCCGCTCAGTAGCAGCGCTGCTTTCAGCTGCTACTGCAGCATCAATACAAAGTACAGAGTATGTTATAGTTGGTCTTGACCAACTTTCTATCTTGTTAAAACATATATACATCAAATCATTGATATGTACAACTCTAGATCATATCATGTCACCAGGAACCCAAAGTAACTGCTGCTTTTCACACAGAAGCCTGCCGAACCTACACCTTTTTGAGTGACAAGCACCAAAAAGCCTGAAAATCGGCTATAATTTTTAGTGCTCACCAACACACACACATTTTTGCTGTTCTCTCTTGCTCAAAACGAAACAGGAACCTGAGAAAACAGTCCTAAGAAGTAGAGCTCTTCAAAGGAGCAGAGAAGCGCTGAACTCTTCTTGTAACTATTGGCATTTCGGAGAAGAGAGTCTTTTCGCGAGCTCAAACAGCTCTTAAAAGCACTACACTCTCGCTGTGGCTTAAAAACAGCTCTGCTTCCACAATGAAAAGAGCTGTAGGTAGCGCTTTATAAGAGCGCTTTGGAGCAGTTGAGAGTAAACGTGTTGTTGTGGGAAGTGTGAAGAGCTGTGGGCATTGAGAAAAGTTGAGGAGGAACTTAAAGCAAGCGGCTAAGAGAGAAATGATCCATACCCTTTGGCCCAAAACTAGAAGAGCCGCTTAAGAGCAGAGTAG
Source organism: Lordiphosa andalusiaca (assembly GCA_035044965.1). Classification (NCBI taxonomy): domain Eukaryota; kingdom Metazoa; phylum Arthropoda; class Insecta; order Diptera; family Drosophilidae; genus Lordiphosa; species Lordiphosa andalusiaca. The sequence continues at coordinate 8,508 of JAWNNM010003204.1, forward strand.
AGCACTTACAATGGAGCACTTTTTGAAGTACTCACAGTCTGGCGTTTCGAAGTGTTTCCGTTTAGGTGTGACCAGGTCCCCAGAAGATGTCTCTTTTGAGTGGAAATCTCAGAGACTGGTCACTCAGTAGTCAAAGAAAAGTTGACTTAAACAACTTCAAGTAAGCCAAGTTTCGTCTGAAATTAAAAAAAGAAAGTAAGTTAAAAAAGTAAAGTAAAGCTGAAAAAAAAGTTGTTCTTTGCTTAAAATTCTACCAAAATGCAATATGCCCTCTGGTTGACCAAGCGGCATTTTGCTCTCTTTGATTCGCTCTTTGGGCCAGGGCCAGTTCAGTCAGCTGGCTGTGTTGTATTTGGCTCAACTTCAAGGCTCGTTTGCTGGCCCGAAGCGTTTGCATTTAGTCCTTGCATGTGTACACGCAAAGGCCATAACTGCACTCGTTCTACCTCTCCCCCCCTCCGCCCCCGTCCGCCGGCTCGCACACTCTCTGGGCCAACTGGCCAGTTATTCAATATATCAACTTTTTGGCCTAATAAATGCACTAATTGCGGTTAAATGCATTTTGCATGCAACTATTATCATTAGGGGTTGGCTCGCACGTCGTCGTCTCCCTGCCCCCTGCCCCCTGTCTCCCCCCCCCCCACCCGGCATCCCCTATCCCAGGGGTTTGTCTCGTTTGTAAATTGTTTCTGTTGGTCATTATTTTAATTGCCCCGGGACCAAATAAAAGTTGTTGTTCTTTTTTATTGTATTTTGTTGTTATTTTATTTTGTGTATGGTTTTTATTATTTAGACAAAAAAAATAGAAAAAAAATGTGTTTAGTTTACATTTACAATTACAACGAGTAGGCGTAAGTCTAGGCTAAAAAAAAAAAAATACCAAAAAAAAAAAAGTAACATTACTGAGACACACATATTTCTATTTAAAGTTTATGATAATACAGTTTGTGGCTTAGTTTAATTTGTTTTGGCTGCTAAATTCTTTTTACAACATTTAAATAAATATTTGTTTATATTTATGGTTAATCCTAGGCAAAAAAAAAAAAATGTGAAAGGAAACACACTAACAAAAAAATCTGGTAAGTGTTGTGAATAAGTTACTAAAAGCAAGAGAATAAATTAGTTCGCACACACACACACACACACACACACATACAATTCTATATACACAAACAGACAAGTCAAGTTTTCACTTTCGCACAACATTTTACAAAATTTTGGGCGAAAGTGAAAGTTGTAGTAAGGGCAAATGGTTAGACGAGGCCACAAATTGACAAAATTTGAAACTGTTTTTAGGACTTTGAGGAAGCTTTGGCTTAAAGGTGGCTCCAGCGACTCAATGAGCGCACACATCCTTGCTCAGGAAGTTCTCTCAACTGTTCTAGGCTACAAAAAAAATTTTCCAAAAATTTTCACATTTTTATTACACTTTCTGAGCGACTACGTAGCATTTTCTGAGCGTTTCCTGAATAGTTCTTGTGCGCTCTACCAAAACAGAGCTGCTGAAATGGCTTCAAAGTGTATCTAAAAGCAATTCTTAGGCGATTTCTTGGTGTTTCGGAGTATCCTTACATTTGTGTTTGCTGAGCGATTTCTGAGTAACACACTTGAGCGATTTATAAGCGATTTGAATTCTTTTTCGAAAGCTTTTAAACTAAGTATTGGTCAAAACTGAGCGTTAACTAAGCGATTTAATTGCTTTTATACTTCTTTAAAGTGATTCTTGAAAGATTTCAACTAAAGCAGCTTCACCCTAGCGATACCTGAGCGATTTTGAAGCACTCTTAACTTTCTTAAATTGTTTTTTCAAGAGATGCTATACTAAACAGCGGCATCTGAGCGCTTTTTATGCACTCAAAATGTATCATAATTTTTTTCTCAAGAGATTTCATATTTAAAAGCTTCATTTGAGCGACACAGGAGCATTAAATATTTATTTGTAATTTTTAAAATATTTTTTTCAAAAGATTTGAAAAAAAAGCAGCTTCATCTGAGCGATTTATTTGCACTAGAAACTTCATTTACTTATTTTCGTAGAGATTTCAATCTAAGAAGCGACATTTGAGCGATACATAAGCGATGTAAGTGAACTCGAAACTTTCTTGAAACTAAATATCATCACTTGAGCTACATCTAAGCGATACCTGAGCGATTGAGATGTACTTTAGCTGTTTTTTAAGAGAATAAAATCTAAGCAGCGGCACCCGAGCGATACCTATGCGATACTTGAGCGATTCACATGCTTTGGAGTATTTTTGGGATTTTTTTCAAAGGATTTTAACTTAAACAATAAAATTGTTCTAAATTGTTTTTCAAGGGATTTCAAACTCAACAAGCTTTACTTGAGTGACACATGAGTGATAAAGATATTTATGTATAATTTTTTAAAAGATTTCAAATTAAACAGCATCAACTGAGCGACACCCAATTGACACATGAGCGATAAATGTATACATTAAGTTCTTAAAATATTTTTTCTAACAAGATTTCAATTAATACAGCGACACCTGAGCGATTTATGTGGACTGAAAATTTTTCAAAATTATTTTTCCAGAGATTTTGAACTAAAAAGCGACTCATTTGCTCAAATAATTTGTATCCCACTTTTTGCTTTCATAAAAATAAGTAAGAAGTGTCAAAATTTGTAAACCTTTTCAAAGGATGTTTAAGTTAACTTCATTTTGTAGCAAGCGGCAGCCTTCCTTTACTCCTTTAAGCTTAACTTAAGTCCTTGAGTGTAGTTGAACTTAGGCCTAAGTAAGTTCCATTTGCAGCCCATCTCAGCCTTGCCCCACTTAAGCACACACAAAATCACACTCATACTCACACACACACACCTCACACCTGTATCTGATCCTCATCATCGGACTGAGCCTGCGAACAGCTATCCACCGAACGTCCCGGTGGACTGCCCGGATTCAATGTGGGACTGGGCGTTGATGGCGGATGTTGTGGCGATGCGGCCAAAGGTGGTGTGGCCAACGGCTTGTTCATAATTCCACCACCACCTCCACTTGCCGCTCCGGTGGCTGGCGCTGTGGCCGCTGCCGTTGCCGCTTGATAGTAACTGCTCAGCGAGGATAGCGAACTGGAGGCGGACAGATGAGAGAAGGGCGCCCCAGCCGCTGCCACACCCACGCTGGGCACACCGGCCGCATACAGATTGTAGGGCAGAGGTTTTTGCATGGCAGCCGCTGCGGCCGCTTGACGATAATAGATATCGATGCTGGAATGTGGCGGGGCTCCATGAGCGGCCACTGCAGCGGCACCGGCACCAGCCGCTGCGGCATACGGCCAGGCCCCCAAATATGGTGAACCGCCGTACAAACGTTGAAAGGCCGCAAAATTGCCCGCCTCGGCTAGCAGCTCCAGGCCCACAGCCGTTTGGCGTTTCCATTTGGTTCTGCAATAAGAAGAAGACGAGGTGGAGCAAGAGAGGACCTCCAGGTCAGTATTGTAACGTCAAATGGTTAGGTGCGGTGATTCACCTACCTACGATTCTGGTACCAGGTCTTCACCTGACAATCGCTCAGATCTAATTTGTGCGCCAACTCCTGACGCTCCTGCACACTCAAGTATTTCTGACGCTCGAACGACTTCTCCAGCGTTTGCAACTGATGATCGGTGAAGGCGGTGCGTGCCTTACGCTGCTTTTTACTCAGTCCACTCATATCATTGGTGGAACCGCTCTTAATACTATTTCCATCATCATCTTTGGCACCTGCAGAAGGGAGAAACGATAAACGGTTCAATTTTGGTGGTAGGGAAACCACAGAAGTAGCCCCTTAGAGTACATTATTTCTACACGTAAGTCAATCCTAATGGTAACCTAAATACGGAGAAAAGGTTTCTTCAAATGTTGAGTTAGAATTCCTACCACGCAAGTGTGCAATGGTGCAGTGCACTAAGATGTCACCTTATTGGCAAAAAAAAAGGACTTGGCTTCTACAAAATGTGTTTCTTTCATTTCAAATAGAGATTGAAGTTGCTAAAATTCAAAGTTTTTGATGCTCCCTTGTAGGTAATATTATCTACCACTCTTAAGAGATACGTCCCCTAAAATTGTACAGATGTTTGTAACGCATAGTAAAAAAGCATCTCCTACAACATAAAGTATATATATTCTTGATTTGTGTCTGTTTGTCTGTCCGTTCGTCTGTTTCTATATCATCTACTCCGTCAGTTTTAAAGCTATCTTCACCAAACTTTGTACGAAGTCTTTTAGTACACATACGCGGCACATTTGTTGGAACCGACCGGATCGGTTGACCATAGCATATAGCTGTCATGGGAACGGTAGGTCGAAAAACTAGTTTTAGTGAGAAAATCTTTTTTGTTTTCAAAGGAAACGCCTCTAATTTTTATATTTCTTAGTTTGCTTTGATTTTCCATGATTTTGCTAAGTTTGGTTGAAATCGGACATCTATATAGTATAGCTGTCATAGAAAGGTAGAGTCTGAAAAGTAGTCTTAGTGAGAAAAACTTTTTTGTTTTTAAAGGAAATGTGCTTAAAATTGGCTTTTAAGTATTTTAAATGCTTTTACACAATTCTTTTAAGTTTTGTGCAAATCGGATGACTATAGCTTATAGCTGCAGTACGAATGATCGGTCGAAAAAGAAGTTCTATTGAAAAAAACTTTTTTGTTTTAAATGAAATCGTCTCCAAATTTCTTACATGTTTGTTTGTTAGGCTTTTGCATGATTTCACTAAGTTTGGTCGAAATCGGACATCTATTTAGGGTATCTTCCATAAAAAAGTAAGGTTCGAAAAGTAGTCTTAGACAGCAAAACCTGCTGCAAGGGTATACAAACTTCAGCCAAGCATATGCATAAATGTCAGAATGTACATTTAATGTGAAACATATTTCCGAAAGCCACCTAAGTCCCTTTTCCCATAATAAAACTCAATCCAAGTATAGCTATGGCCCAAATTGATACCAAATCTCGTACTGGTAACCAGTTTACCCAGATACAAAGAGAGCTTAGAAGAGCTGTAATTCTAAGATTGCCAAAAAAAAAAAGGAAAAGTTAAACTTTTTAAGTCACATTTTCAGAAGTACAGGAAGCTTCCTTTCCAATTAGCTTATAATACTCTACCATTTCGATCATTTCCGATGCTTAGAGAGAAAATGAGACCCACACAAAAATTAGCACAAAACAAAGAACTGTAAATATTATAGTTGTACAAGAAGTTACAGTTCGTTTGTCCGTTTATGGCCACGCAATTGCCGCTTCCGTTCACAAAGCGGCCAACGTTTCGCCCGCAGCCCCCCCCCCCCCCCCTCCAACCACCCCAGTTGGATCAGTCTAGGCCTGCGTGTGTGTGTGTGTGTGTGAGTGTTATAAAATTTGTGTGGCAAAATGTATTGCAACCCTCCCAAGAAGAGACGTTTATTTCCACCTTTCGTTGGCCTTTTGGTACATAAAATTTATGTAAATTTAACTGATTGTGGTCAGTCGATAAGCGAGAGCGGGTTCTAGCTGATGCCCAGGCGTGTGTGAGAGGGGGGAGGGGGAGGGGGAGGGCAAACTCACAAGCGTTAAATTATTTAAAGCGAAAATTTGCCAAGTTCAGGTTTACATTTAGCCCCGAGGCCGGCCACAACAGTTGAAGAAACAAACGTCAGACAAAAGGGGTTGAATGCTCTTAAGAAAATTCTTGTCATTTGCTGCTCCCGAAATTTGTTGGTTTCGAACAGCTTTCGCTGCCAACAGGCAAATTCTCAGTCCCTGACTGCCAACTGATGGCCAGCCTCTGGCTGGGAGGCAGACGCGACTACCGTTTATAAAAAAATTTTGCAATTGCCCCACAGGAAATTGCTGTAATAAATGGCCAAGCCGAGCGACGAGCATCGAACGCAGTGGTCAGTTGGTGGGGTGATGGCGGGGGGAACACACCATTAAAAGGGTTAAATGCATTTTTATAACAATTTCCACAATTAAATGTTGGCCAGGAGGAGAAAGGGAGAACGAGAGAGAGAGAGAGAGAGAGAGACAGTTTTTGGCCACGCCCCCCTCTGCCATTATAATTTGTTGCTGCTGCCAGTTTAAACAATTTTGCTGCAAGACAACAAAAATACACATTGGTTGGTCGAGCGGTGAAGTGCGCTGCGAGTAAACAAAGCGTGAAAATGCAATTGTTTTGTTTTTTTTTTTTTTTTTTTTAAGCCTAGAATCGGATATAACAAAAATAATCATGGTCATGCAATGATTTTTACAGTTTGTTTTGCAAAGCGACAACAAACGCCATGGGTCCCCGCCACCACACCACCACGCACCCTCTCTCTCTTCTGGCTCTTTCCTTTTTCTAGCCACACACAAGCAGCTAAACAAAAGACTTAGGCCACGAACTCGAAAACTGCTGCATGAGACAATTTTGTTAACAAATATGATAAAAATATGAAATCAAAGGATTATTGTTATATATATTTATATATATATATATATATATTCGTATAATCAGTCCAAGAAATTTAAAATTTTTTTTCATAATCTTTGATTTGGGTTTCTTGAGAATGAAATTTGGTACAAAAGTAAGATCTTATCAGAATGTTATGTCCAGAAACATTACAGTTTAAGTTCTAAAACATTTTAAAATCTCAAACACGAATGCTAGAACTTAGATTGCATAAAAATGTTGAACCGTTGCCCAGAAGGTCGGTTTGGTAGAGTTATTTGGGAGCCATTTCTCACTAGTTTCGAAAATCTCGAACCCTTAATTAACCTTCTCTGTTTGTTTAAGGTACAGTCTCATTTGTTTACTTAAGGAAAAAAAACACCTAGAATTTTTTTCTTCTATCAATAATACTTGATTTTAAAGTCAAATTCCTATATCAAGTACAATGGTTTCAATATTGAAATACTGATTTTTATACCGTTTCTGCAAGGAAAAGAAGAAAATAGATCCAAAAAAGTTTCATTTGAACGGGATATGTCTTTAAAATACATTTATCATCCTAAGAAGCTGAAAAATCATTCAAAAGATTATAATTTTTCATATACTTTGTATGATTTTCAGACATGGATGATAGTTTTTCACATACTTTGAATGATTTTCAGACATATCCCATATCCTAAACCTTAGTTTCAATAAGTAAACTTAACCGCTCCTCCAATTCCAGCTTGAACCATTTGAAGGGTTTGATTTGTGGAAGCCAACGTTCTGCATTTGCTTTACACTAAACTTCTGTTACCAAGAATGATTTTGCATCACGTTTCGAAACACAAACAGAAAACAATTACTGGCTGAAATAAAACTTAACAGTGTGGTGGAGGCTATAAAATTTTTGGTTCCGCCTCAGTCGTTGTCTTTTTTTTTATTATCAATAGAATGTCTTTCATGTATTTGCATTTTAATTTGATTTGAGAAGCAAAAGGTTAAACATTTATTGCACACATCATAAAATCAAGCACTTTTAATACTAAAAACTAGTTGCTTTGAGCATTGATACTCTTCGAAGAAGATAAACAAAGGTTTGGCTGTAAATGCTGGTTGAAGGATGCAAGTTAATTGGGTCATGGAAATGGACAAACTAATTGAAAGCGTTTTAACAATGATCTGAAGATCGTTTGATTGACTAAGTGATTAAGAAGATGTAGCAAACAGTGGATTCTTCTTGCTGTCTATCTATTCTGCAAGCTTGTTTAGACATAAACATAAATATATCATGATAAAGGCCCTGAAAAGTATGCAAGTTTAATTTTCTTTGTTAAATTATGCAAATGAACGAGAACTGGTGGTCAGTTTGATAATTCTTTCAGATTATCAAAGCAGTTGAAGGTATTTCCCAGCGATTGGTCTAAATTCACATGTAAATAATATGATGAGCCATATATAGGGCATACTTTGAAGGGCATTTACTATTTTTTTGTTGTGTATAAACAGTTTCATGTTCAATTCAATTCAATTCAATTCGGTAAGTCATATTTATCGATATCGATCGATATATTGTTGAAGACAGAGCTGGAAACTACAATTACCAGTACAACTACTATTATAATTACCATTACAATTACCATTATAATTATTGGAATTTAAAAAAAAAAAACTAATTCCCTTACAATTTCACTTATTTCGATATTAAAAATATCAATTATTTCAATAATTACTCTAAATAATTCAATTATTTGGCAGTTAAAATAGCTTTTAAAGTTACGTTTGCAAGTTTAAATTGCAAAACAAATTTTAAAACATTTAAAAATGATCGAAATTACTACAACTACCAAATAATTTAAGTAATTGGAGTAATTATTCAAATATTTGCAATTGTTATAAAATTTTGCAATAGCAAAATAAATGTAATTGTAATGGTTTTCGTTTTCTAAATACCCGAATGATTGGAATGGTAATTTTAGTTGCAGTTTAAATGTTTAATTACAAAATAATTGTAGTTGTAATGGTAATTAGATCTTGAAATACCCCAAGAATTCTTATGGTAAGAGTAATTGTAGTTAACAGCTCTGGTTGAAGACACTGAAATCACTAGTGACAGGGCTTTCCCTCAAACCTCAGCACTAGCTTGAGAAGGTAACCCCTTCTTATACATGAAATACATTTTAAAGGGTCCTTCGAGCCGGATTTTTAAAAGCTAAGACTAGATCAAAGTCTCTTCTCATTAACCTTAGCAAGCTTGGGTGGATACTCCACTTCTTTTATACTTTCTATTTTCTGAAACTGTGTGAAGTGCAATGGTTTTTCAAGCTACTGGTGAGACTTGATCTGAATTGCGGAAAGAAGATTCATATATCTACCCAAGTCATAACTTTGTGTGGTTTTTCGAAAGTGTTTTTCACATTTGTTATCTGATTCCTAACCGGTAGATTACTGATCTTACTTTTGACATTGATAATTCTTGATCCACTTAAGAAATTTTCGGTTTTTTCTAGGAGTGTTATGTTCTTTACTAATCTTAAAATCTTTAAGATCTTATTTCAAATACAAAATATGCTAATTTTAAAGCTCTGATTAGGAAATGAGAATCTTAGAAGGGTCTTTTTAAGTTCAAGAAAAGTGGAACTGCTGAAAAATTCAGTGCAAGTTACGAATTGGTTGCCGATTTCTATACTTTTCGAAGCTAAGGTTTAGTTTTCGACGAAGCACGACGATTTTGGGGTATATCATTATAACCATCATTCCTGAGAAAGTCCTTTACAAGTCTTTCCAAGAAGTCTGATCTTCAAAAACTGGAAACTAGCTTTCTTCAAGCAGAAATTGAGTTTCAAGCTCTTCACAAAACCTTGGGAATATCCAAGAAACTGTTGCTCCTCCTAAGCTACCACCCGCCCAAATAGTAAAGAGGCTCACCTCACCATTACTACAAACGCTGTGATCGTCCATGAGGCCGCCGCTGCCCCTGCCGCCGCCTCCATTACCGCTGCCCGCCTCATCGCTATCGCAATCCTCGTTCTCCTCATGATAATCGCTGCTGTCATCCAGTTCGGCTGCCGCTGGTGGCGGCGGTGGAGCCGCTGCCGCTGGCACTGGGTTGGAGTTGGACATGGGTACTGCGGCTGCTGCCACAGCCGCTGCAGCGGCTGCATTGCGTGCGGCGGCGGCTGCTGCCGCATAATGTTGTTGCATGGCCGCCGCATATTGGGCCACATTTAGGCCATGTTTGGCCTGCACATGTGGATGATAGCCATGGTGATGATGCAGTGGCGCATGTGCCAGCGGATGATGAAGTGTGGCGTTGGGTGAGGGATTGGCTGTGGGTACGGCTGCTGCTGTGGCTATGGGCGGTGGCGGTGGGGCGTCCAGGTGTTCATTGTTGTTGTTGTTGTTGTTGATGTTGTTGTTGTGCTGTTGCTGCTGCTGCTGCTGCTTGTAGAAGGCGGCCGCCGCACTGCCGGCCAAAATGTCGTTGATCATGAAACGCGAACGATTTGGCTTCGTGGAGGAGGACATATTGACCACCGCCGCCGGCTGCTGGCTGGCTGGATAATGCTGGAAATGATGATGGAGATGATGATATTGGGGCGCCGAGGGCGAGTTCGCTTCGCTACGAGTCTGGGTGAGTATGCTCATTGAGTCTTTCATTTAAGGGAACACACAACAACAAATGTCACCACAAAAAAATTTGAATTGCAATTTGGGTTAAACTCTCTCGTCAATTCTCAGTTAACAGATTAACACGTCATTCCGCTTCCGGCCGCTTGGTTGTTTGTAAACAAAGGGGAACGTTGTGCGCTCGGTGGCTGCCAAAACGAGACTAAACGCACCTGCCGTCCACCGTCAAGAGCCAGAGCCGGAGTTGGGCCTCAGCCGGCAGCAGCGGCGGCGGCAGCAGCAGCAGCAGCCACAATATCTGCCACTTTGTCGTCATAGGCGGCGTTTGAGCGAAGTTTCGGTGGTGGCTTTGGGGTAGGCAGGCTAGAGCGGTGCGGTTATAGAGCGCTCTCTCGCTCGCTCTGCCGCCACTCGCTGTGTGTGTGTGTGTGCTCAGTTGTTGTCTTGCTCTGGCAGGCACTGAGACTAAGCGCCATGTTGATGGGCCACAACTCACCACCAGCAGCAACAGCAACAGCGGCAGCTTCGTGTGTGTTTGCAAATGTGTGAAAGTGTGTGTGCTGTGGTGAGTTTGTGCTCTTTTGCGAGTTTTTATAGCAACTCAGCCACCCATTCAGTGGGTCAAATTGGGTGGCTATTTCCCAGAGCTATAATCTAATCATTACTTTCAGTATTTAATTACTTTTCATTACATTCATTTCGATTATACAAAGAATAAAAAAACAATTACTGATTGCGATTCTTTTAGTAATCATAATTGTGACTAGGATTTACGATTACTCAATAATTATTAAAAATTGTAATTACTTTGACAATTACTTGAGTAATTGTACCTGTTAAAGGGGGAATTATTGAGTAATTGTGAAGTTTTCAGTCCAAAACGAATGGAAAATGAGTAAAACTCAAAACTTGCATTCGAAATCGACACATGCTTCTGGTCTTTGAGAATATCAACTGAATTGTTCGTCTAGATCGCCGGAAATCGGTAAATGATTCTTCAAAGTTCGTAATGTTCACAAATGAACTAAAAGTATTCACCCTAAAGTAAGTTACAGTGTAAGTTTAATCTTCTAGTTTCGCATAATTACGTGTTCTTTGAGTTGAGTCCCCATTTGAAAGCTTCTTAGTATTTAGTTAACAAATCTAAGCAAATCTATGACTATTTTCTATAGCTTGAAAGTAATGGAAGTTTGCCTTTGGATTTCCTGAGTTAACGATCGATAGTTTAATTACTTAATATATCTTCTTTCGGAATCACCCGAAACATTGTGTAACGTACCGTAAAGTTATTTAAGATCGAATTCGTCGAAATCCACTGCGCAATCAGAAAATCATGGCTCGTGAGATGAATATTATGACCACAAGAGACACACCACATGCTTACAGCAGCAGTGAAACAAAAACGCAGGACAATATGGAAAGCTTTGAGTGGCCAGTGCGCTAACAATGCCCACAGACGATCTCTGTTTACTGAGGAGAAAAGTTGCACCATAGATAAACAGAACGAGAGAGTTCAGAGAGTTCTGAGAGGGAGGTCACCATACGGCTTATGTGATGGTTTGGTGGGGTTTGGTCGCCCTTAAAGGGGTCACCAAGCTACATTTCTCTGAAAAAGATGTCAAAGCTGTGTTGAAAGTGTATCAATCTGAAGTTTTGAAAAAGGAATAAGATGTTCTACGATTTGTAGCCATTGAGTGACCGAATTAAAAGTTAAAAAGTAGTTTTAAATAAATATTCATTCGTTTTTGTTCTATGAACAAAAACCTGCGAGTTTTAGGTAGTTCCTTAAACCGTTCCACAGTTGATGGGGTTTCTGTTAGGTAGCCAAGAAAATTTCGAAAAAATTTCAATTTCTGTTCTCTCTCCTGCCGAATCTCTCGCCCAGCTAGATGCTTAGATAAAGATTAACACTCTGGAAAAACGGCCAGCCCAACAAAATGGCCAACCCAAAGCGGCAATTAAAATTTCACGCCAATGAACCATGTTGGGCCACATGTTGGCCGGACCCCAGGACTAATTACTTCCATAATTTGTCGAGCGGTGCACATTTGATTGATATTGATTCCGACTTCCGACTTACCGAAAACAGCAGAAAAAAAAGGAAAGGTCTCAGGTCATTAGACGCCGTAGCGAAATTAGAGCAGGAGGCGCTGGCAGGAGCAGAAGCGCGCGCTTCAATTGGGTTGCGCACATTAAACGTAATTAGACTTGTCTCTTGGCGAGGATCAACAGCAGCAGTAGTCCTGGCCCAGGCCCCGGCACCGTCCTGATGACGGTTATTGCATTTAAATGCATATAATTGCGGCCAGGCCGCATATCCTGCGGTCGTTGCGGTCGAATTCGAATTCCAATTCCAATTGAATGCTTAAAATAATTGTACAAAAATATCTATGGAAAACCGCAATGCGCAGTTGTCCAAGGCACCGCCTTCGACTCCACTTGGCCCGTTGCCAGTTGCCAGCAGTTTTTCCGGTCGTCGCAGGAAGCCTGCGAGCGAGCGCTTGGCTCTTTCCGCGAATTTTAGGCGACCATCCTAGGAGCTGGTATCTCGGTATCTAATTAGCGTGTTTGTTTTTCCCCAGCTAATGTTAATAAATTTATTGACTCGGCCAAAGTCTTATCAATTGGTGTGTTTGCTCTCTGCTGTTAACAACATCCGCCAAAGGCTTATGGCCATGGCGCATGGCTGGCTTGCGGGGCGAGGGTTGCGCCGCCAATTTCTAGGCACATAAACTTGGTCAGAAGTTGTTATCGTACGGTCACTCTGTTGCTTTTCTTGACTGATTTACGAGGTTGGCTTTTTAGATTTCTTGTCTTGGCTACTGTTTCGGTGTGATAAGGTTTTATTTCGCATGTTTTTAGTCCATTTATTTTGTTATATGGTCACTTTGAACTTATTATGGGACGTAAACTTTGATATTTCTAGCTCTGTCTTCAACAACAGCTGTGAATTGTCACTTCTTTTGACAAATTCAGCCTCTTTTGGCACCAACTTACACAGAATTTGTTTCGCACGGTCACTCTATTTACTTATTTATCTGTTTTAGGTGCGTTGCTTTGCATATTTTTAGCCCTTTCTCCTGATAAGGTGTGACCAGCTGGGACTTGTCACTTCTATTAACAACTTCTGCCTGTTTAAGCACCAACTTAGTCAGTATTTGTTTCGTACGGTCACTCTATTTACTTATTTATCTGTTTTAGATGCGTTCCTTTGTATATTTTGAGCTCGTTCTACTGTTAGGTGTGACTAGATGTGCCATGTCCCTTCTATTAACTGCTAGTCAGTATTGGTTTCGTACGGTCACTCTTTTGCAGATAAATTTCTGTTCTAGGAGCGTTGCCTGATAAAATTATTGCCCTGTCTTCTTATTTAGTGTGACCAGCTGTGATTTTGCGCTTCTATGAACCAGCTCCTCCTATTTTAGTAGGAACTTAAGCAAAAGATTTTGTTGTACGGTCACTCTGTATACTTATTTACATGTTTAATGTGCGTTGACTTAAATATTTCTATCCCTATTCAGAAATTTTGCATCTTGTGGCACAGATCTACTTAGAACTTCTCTTATACGATCACTCTGTATACTTATTTACATGATTTCTCTCCCTCTATAGTGTTTTAGTGTGACCAGTTGTAATTTGGCAATTCCATTAGAAAGTTAAGCATATTTAAGCTTACTCAGAACCTTTTGGTATACAGTCACTGTGTCTTTTGTTGTGCATTGTGACTGTACAGTGAAACAAACTCGTAAACGTTAAGTATTCAACTTCAGGAAGAACCTTAAAGAACACTTAAGCCAGCCCTCGTACTCAAAGAGTGTATACTATACAATTCTTAGCTCAAATAGTTTTCATTTATATTGCAAAACTGCAAGTATATTCAAATCAGATGGGTGCCTCATTTCCAGTATGTGTGAAGCATAATTCAATTTCAATCGCAACCCACACATACTCCATACGCAATTTACAGCAAATCACTCTGACAGACTCCATCTCCGCGCTCCTCCCTCGTTTGGGCCTCGTTTGGGGAATCTTAATCGGCATCTTTGATATTATAATGTTCGTGTTACTGTGTGGACAAACGTAATAAAATAACTGATCGTTGTCGCTGATAAGTTAATTTACTTTTAATGTGTAACCCTTCCAGCGGACGAGCCAGCCAAGAACCAAAAACCCAACCGATCCCGCCACGATCGTTCGTTCGTTCGGCTTGGACTTACGTGGGGGTAAATGGGCTTGTAGGTGACAAAGGGTCTCTGGGTCTGGGCGAGATGCTGGTCGCGTGTGCCGTCGACTACGTTGCCAACTGATTTGTCAACAACGCGGCCAACAAAGCCAACTTATCGCTGCTCCAGATCAGTCAGCAACAACAACCACACAGTGATGCAGGATTAAGACTCGCTAGAGCGGCGCTCGTTTCAAAATTGATGACATTTGGCTCCACTAAATGGAGGCCATTTAAATTTTTAGTGCCTGGCCAGTGGTCATAAATTGTGACGCAGATCCTAGGTGAAAAGGAGTCTGCTGCATGGCATTTTTGGCACCTGTGCGGAATTTGTTTTGCAGTTTTTCTTTATTTTATGGTTCAGCTTAAGTTGGAGTCTAATCAACACCTCATTGGCAGCGCTCTCCATTCGACAGTCACTATTTGAAGGGGGTATGCGAGCTACGTGGAAAGCTTTGAAGTTTATAGGTATATGGCGCAGACGGTTTAATAAGATACTGTGAACTTTTTTTTAAGTATATTTACTCCTAAAACTGCTATAAGAACCACACGATTTTAGCTTACAAAAACTTTTAGATGACTAAAAATATGTCTAAAAATCTACTCCGAATAAATTTTTAGCCGAAATATGTTTCAGTATCTTGCAAATAAGTCTCTATTTATTTATACAACCAATTTAAATAAGATTTTACCTAGAAATATCTCCTAACTTACTCCGAATTGACTTCAGACTCAAATACCTTTCAAAACTTTTCACATAAGTTCAAATTTATGTTTAAAACCAATTTTAGCCTGGTAAAATATACACATATCATTCCTAATCTACTCTGAATTGAATTCGGAGTCAAATACATTTCAAAACTTTTGTCTAATAGACCAGAAATTTATGGATATATATACAAAATATGGAAAGATCTAACAATTTCTTTAAGTAATTCGACATATTTACTCCGAATTAAGTCCGAAATCTGTAATTTAAGAAAAATATCACATAAAAACACTCTGAATAAGTCCAAATAAACTCCGAAGCATAACTTATGAACCAATTATTTTCACAATTAGTCCGAAATGTACCAAAAATCTACTTTTATACAAAAATTGCCATCCAAATTAACTCCGAAACACAAAGCTTAGGTTCATAAACCTAATATAAGCAGAAAACTGTTTTAAAAATCTTTCAAAGTTAGTTGAATATCCTCGAAAATTGAAGAAATATCTCCGAAAACTGAGAAATTGCTTACAGAGTCGTGAAAATGTTTGGCTCAAATAACCTTCTTTCAAGCAAATGTTCACAGTTAGCTCAAACCCTTGTGAACCCCTGCAAAGTCACTGCAAATATAAAACTAAAGCGTACCGATTACACTCCACTCTCCACCCTTGTGAAGAGTATGTACGATTCGAGTTGCCAACGTTTGCCTAAACTTATTGTCGTTCGTCATTAAGTTGCCTGCTTCATTTTTGCTTTACCTTTCCTTTTTTTTTTTTTATTTGCCGCTTATCGGCAAACATTTGCGAGATGCCAAAGTAGGACCATAAATTTGCCAATATCAAAGCACACAAAATACAAAATGCGAGGGGCCCAAACAAAAACGTCCCCTTCCTCGCTCCTCCTCCTCCGAAGGAATTTTTGTTTGGTATCTAGAAAAAAGTTTGTGAGCAATTTGTAGATCCCCGCTTCCACTTCCTCCACATCTCCCTAGCTCTTTCTTTCGCTGTCGCTTATCTTCAGATGGGCCTCTTAATTAGGCAAGCATCTTGGCTTAAACGGCGCATCTAGGCGACACTCGCCACATTTGCATGGATCATAAAAATATGCTTAACGCATTTCCAAATGCAACCACTTAAAAAGATCAACCAAGTCCGTGGTGGGTAGGGTGGTTGGGGAGCATAAACTGTAGACGAAGTGAAAATGTATTTTATGACTCAATTTAAGGCACATAAAAACCTGAAAAAAGAGCCATACAAAGTGCCACATTGTTGGCATGGAAGGTGTGAGACAACGGCACACCAGGAGCTAGCGATGGCTAAATGGCACAGGTGGTTGGCACCTGGCCATCACGATGCCATCGCTGAATGCACCGGCCAACCGTTCGATACTTATTGCGGTGTTGCCGCTCGCCGGATTGTTGTTAATTTTTATGTGCAATTAATCGGCTACGCGCATTGAGCAGTTATAAGCATTTCCCACATCAACAAAAGGCGACTTTCCGACCAAAATTAAGTCGTTTTGAATTAAAGTGAAATGCCAAATACGCGGCAGCAACATTGTGGAACGGTTCGGCTGTGGCTCAGACTTTGGCTGATGCTGATGATGGGGGCCATAAAAGTGGGCAAGGTGTTGGTGCTTAGCATGGAGCTGCAGCTGCTGTTTCACAAAGAATAAGGGAATATGGTCAGATGACCAGATATATGAGGCCTCCCGCTGGGCAGTCGCCTTGGTTCGATAAACTGTTGAAAAGGGCGTTTAAGTCGCGTTTTTTTTTGTTGATTGAGGCTACTGATAAACGAAGGGAAACAGTTAAACCATTCTGGTACTTGGTATGGGTCTAAGGTTTTAATTGGCGCGGCTCATTGGGTAAGTGCTATTCCAGAGTATATATCAGTATATATAAGATCTTGTTCTATGACTGCTGTACTATATAGTACACCGATTTTGACTTAAAAGGTATAGAAAACTGACAAGTAAGAAGTTTCAAGACGTTTCCATTCAAATTGAAACAGATTTGCATGCTAAGACTGGTTTTTCGACCAATCATACCTATGGAGCTATATTTTATGGTCAGCCGATTTTGATTAAACTTTGTAGAACTGTGTGAAATCATAAGAAATAGGTAAAACCATCAATTTGAAGACTTTATCATTGAAAACGAACAAGTTTTATATGCTATGACTCGTTTTAAGACCTATTTTTTTAAGGCAGCTATACTATATAATTGTACGACTTTTACCTAACTTCTTAGAATTGTATGAAATCGAATAAAACACAGAAATACCAAGTTTAAGGACTTTACAACTGAAAATTTAACAAATTTTCTTACTAAAAGCATTTTGGGACCGCTTAGATCAATGAGAGCTGTATTATATAGTAGTCCGATTATGATCAAACTTTATAGAATTGTATGAAATCATATAAAGCATAGAAATACCAAGTTTAAAGACTTTACAACTGAAAATAAACAAGCTTTCCTAACTAAAACCGTTTCAGGACCGCTCTGTTCTATGACAGCTACACTATATAGTGGTCCGATTTTGATCAAACTTGAGCGAATCATTAAAAGGCCTAAAAAACTAATAGATTAAACGTTTGGAGACGTTTCCCTTGAAAACCAAAAAGTTTTTCCCAATAAAGCTAGTTTTCGAACAGATTAAAGACAAATCCGGGGGACTTAGGGGTGTTCCAGATAATGAAATGGTTGATATGATGCTATTTTTGAACTGACATACAAAAAAAAGTCAAGAAAAATAGATCTCTATAAAGATTTAGGCGAAACTTGGAACATTATCCTTCAACGTGTTGGAAATACTACGGAGGTACAAACGAACCGATAACAGAAATAGGGTTTTATAAGATTTCCGTACTGCCTTAACCCAACCCCTTCAGCTTCGTCTCAGTTATTACACTTGCGCTGCTCTGAAATTCCCAAACAGTTATGGCAGTCTTCCCAATTTTGATCACACTGCATAGAATCATGCGAAAGCATATAAAATAAAGATTTATGTTTAGATTTTAAGAGCCAGTTCCAAAGGAACAACACAGAGCACACGTTCAAAAATTGATTACCAAATGAACGTCCACCGTGGTGTTCAAACTAAGTACGTGTCTAAGCCGCAGTCAGGTATTTAAGCGCTACCCAATCAACACTTTTAACGCCCATTTGCCCTTGGCCTGTGCTCCATTCCGCCGCCAGCCGGCTGCCCCCTGCTCGTTGCTTAATTACATAATTTCATATGCGCTTTTTTTTTTTTGTTCTCCTGTGGAGCCAGGCCAACACTCCGGCTCCTACGCCCGGGCTGTGTGTGTTTGCTTAATTGCCATGGCCAAAAGTGGCAAAGAAATGCAGCTCACTAATTACAACAACAAGAACAAACTGGGCCCCCAGACCCTGCCACTTGGCCACTCAGGCATATCCTTGCCTTGGTGTGTGTGTGTCCTTCAAAAGCCAATTGAAGTGTGGCAACGTTGCATGCATGAAATATATGTAGAATTTTAAAAGTCATAAAATTGCGGAATGTCGCCAATTAAAATAGTTGCACATGTGTGTGTGAGTGTGAGTGAGTGTGTGTGTGTGTGAGTGAGTGTGTGAGTGAGTGTGTGCGTTCGTGTTGCACATGTGACGTGACATAAATGCATGTCATGTTTGTTGGCGGTTTTCGTGCGTTTTTTTTTTATGGCACCACCCTTCCTTATCCTCTTCCTTCCCTCCCCTCCCTGTTCCACTCCAGGGACAGCGGCATGCAAGTTCGCGCGCCAAAAACTATGCAACACAATGCGCGCAAATTGCGCAATCAAATTACCAAACCCCAACTCCCCCCCTTCTGAAGCCACCCTCAGTGGAACAGTAAGCTTAGGCAATCAATTATAATGTTAGCATGCAAGCTTCATAATTGTTAACAAAAAACTAGTGGGGGGTAAGAAGGGGAGTGCACGGCGAGAAAAGGTGCTTTCGTTGAAAAGTTTGGCATGTTTTTTTTTAGCGCGTTTTGTTGTTTTAGCTTCGATTGAGATGATTTGTTCATGATCACAAATCGTTTTGAGTAAGTTTTTGCTCAAAGGGTGCCAACATTTTGAAAGAAAGTAGCCAAAAACAGCTGGTCACACTAAATCAGATAACAGGGCTATGAAAATAAAAGCCAAAGCACATAATAAAGGTGCATTAAGTATAGGTGAGTGGTATAGTAAAGTATAGGAGCAGTTAGAAATTACACCTAGTCACATAAAATAATCTGGAACTATCCGTAGCGATGTAAAAAAGACAGTGTGACCGTACAACAACATGTAATGAGTAAGATTTAGCTAAAAAATTCAAATTTTTAAAGAAAAGCACGAAATAAGGCATAGTCACATATAAAATAATTCGAAGTAGACGTAAAAAAGTAAGAAATTGGACCAAACAACAACATGTTTCGGTGCAGTTTATGCCAAAAACTGATAAATTTGTAACAAAAAGAGATCTAATTACATCTTAAATTTATGGAACTAGACTTTATATTGTTAGAAATTAAAAAGTGTGACCATACAACATAATGTAATAAGTAAGCTTGTGAGAAAATATAATAAACTTTTTAAGAAAAGTGCAAAGTAAGACCTAGTCACACATAAATGAACATTTAAGGAAAAAATATGTTAGAGTGACCGTACAACAAAATGTTTGAAGTAAGCTTGTGCTGAAAAAGTACAAACTTTGAAAGAAAAGTGTGAAATAAGACCTAATCACAGATCAAATATAGGGAGTGTGACCGTACACAAATGTTTGTGATAAAAACGAGGGGCCCATCTTTTAAACTGGTCAGACTTTGTCTCAGTGTAACACTGCTTTAAGAAGCTATGACTTGGGGGGGGGGGTTCCACAACAAAATAGGCATATTAGGACCTCGACTCCAGTTGGTTGTAGCTGTTGTTGCATTGTTAGCCCCTAAGTACGGTACAGCCTTTTGGTGTCACGTCAATCGATGCATACCCCAGGTACATGTGCACTCATAACTTTGTCTACTCTTTAGCGCTATTTAGTTGCGCTTTTCCCTGGGAAATGGCCAGGGTGGAGGCGGCAGTGTGAAGGTGTGTGTGTGTGTGTGTGTCGAAGAGGGGTTGGCGTTTGGTTAAGATTAATGATCAAACCACATTAAGTTGGCAAATGCAGTCAATCAATCAATGAGGTGGGAGGTGCAAATAAAATTTTCATTGCTGACCTCTTGACCTGCTCCGATGATTAATGTGGGGTTAAGTTGGTAAATATACGGGGACCTAAGAGGTTGAAGTTCTACGGCAAATTGTGCAATTTATTTGATTTTCACACAATAAAAATTTCCCCCCGTTTTCCCATGTTACGAGTGGAAAATTTAGTTCATTATTTGTTCATTAAAGCTGCGAGTTGAATGATTTGTTTTGGTGGTCGAGGTGAACTTTTAATTGGGTCAGTATTTAAAGGTGTTGGTTTAAGAAAGTCTGGGAGAAATCTCTCTAAATTGACGGCTGTCAGGAGACTAAGGAGAAATTGAACAACAAATTGAACCTGTCTTGGGAAACCGAAGAAAGTTCACATTTTCAGCAGTATTTTAATAACAAACAGATGTCTTTCATCTAAGGGGACGAGCATACACTTAAAAACAAAACAGTGTGACCGTACAACAACATGTAATGAGTAAGTTTTTTGATAAAATAACCTAATTTTCTGATTTTACATAAAAAATATCTAGAACTCGACATAAAAAGGTAAGAAATTGGATAGTGTGACCGTATAAGAAATTGACAAAAGGAAGTTTGTGCCAAAAACTGACAAACTTTCACTGAAAAGTGTGAAATCAGACCTAGTGACAAATAAAATATATGGAATTACCCTTCAAAAGTTAGAAAACTAAAAGTGTGACCATACAACAATGTATAATAAGTAAGTTTGTGCTTAAAAACTAAATACTTTTTGAGAAAAGTGCAAAGTTAGCCCCAGTTGCACATAAATGAACCAGAACCAGACATTATAAAGTAAGCAAATAAACAGTGTGACCATACAAAATCGGATTTTGATGCAGTTTGTGCCAAACTTTCAACTTTCAACCTGCCACCAACTTCACTGCCTAGCTACAGCATTAGCCTGCCTCAGTTCGAGCCATTGCCAGTACCAGCGAACCGTTTCAGTTAATAAAATCGTTGTTCAAGCGTTGCACATATCGGAATGCAATTGCTGGCGCTCGCCACATCCCAATTCCCGACGCATTTCACGCATTCACTTTTACAAGCATTTTTAACGCGCCTCTTTTGCACCGCCGCATCGCATT
This sequence comes from Lordiphosa andalusiaca, assembly GCA_035044965.1. Lineage (NCBI taxonomy): Eukaryota > Metazoa > Arthropoda > Insecta > Diptera > Drosophilidae > Lordiphosa > Lordiphosa andalusiaca. Next base: position 29,726 of record JAWNNM010003204.1, read on the forward strand.
GCGTCGCACCGCACCGCTGCCCCGCTGCCCCGCTGCCCCGCCGCCCCGTCTGCCAAAGCAATTAAGCTAACAAATATCGCGGACGCAGTCGACGTTAATCGCAACTTAAATAAATTGCATAAAAACGTTTTCAAAACGAACTGGGAAATTCTCGGCACACATTTTCACAATTTCTTTCCCCTCATTCGGTTCGTTCGTGTTATGCAGAGGCGAACAGCAACAGCAGCAACAGAAAAAAAACCAAAAACGCCAAGTATGGAAAGGAAAGCCCAACCAAGTCACAAACGAGCACGAAAATTAACTGTACTATAAAAGGTGGAAAATTGTGCAAACAAACCTACCACCTACAGTACAAATTTGCATAATTATGATTAATACAGCGGGAGGTGCCGGCGGAGTGGGGGAGGGGGCGGTGGCGGTGGGGTAAGCTCATTTTAAAAGCAGTCGGAAACTACACTTCAAGGCAGTTGGCAAAGCCACAATGGTGCACACATGCGAGGGTCGAGTGTGCAGTAGTCGGACTATACTGAAGATCATGCCAGCAGCAGCCGCAACTTTCGAGTGGTTCCCCAAATACCAAATTCCGCTTCCGTTCCAGCTTTTCCTACCTGCACTGCTCCTTTCGCGTTTTCCGCCATAAACGCTGGCAATCAAATTCACATCAAATACTTCACACACACATACACACACTAGAACCTACAAACTGTTTGCTGGTCATGCAAATGTCCCACTCCGTCCAGCTACAACAACTGGCAGCAGCGGCCCCGCATTTCCATTTTCATTTGTTGGCAAACAAACCGACGTTTAGTGGACCTCTCCGACCCTGCAGGGACTTTGCGTGGCATTTAATTTGTCTGATTAGCATTTTCAGCCGCTTAAAATGCGCGCACGCATAAAACGCATTAAAATTTCGTTTCGTTTTTCTCTCATAAATGCATAAAATGTGGAAATGTTTGAGATGAAAAATATGCAGGAAAATGTTTATATATCAAACAAAACACGAACCAATTGTGACACGACACCGATAACCGACAGGTGGTGAACTGGTTCAGTGTTTTCAAGCATGGGTGGGAATTAGAATTTGAAGAAAATTGGTATAGTTTTGGTATCCTTTCGAGGAATCCTTTGTTATGAAATGAGGTCACCATCTGAAGCAATCTTAAATCACTCTAGATTTTTAATTGGTTCGGTTCAGTGGCCTTAAGATGTTGAAAACCTACGGTTCGGTTCATAATGTATTTTCTGAAGTTAGTTTGGAACGTAAAGGTTTGAGTCTAGAGTGGCATTTACAAGCATGTTTCTAGCCAAAGTATGTGCCATCTTTCGATGCTTAGACCTTAAAATCAGGACTGCAAAATCGGAAAATTTCCGTTTTACGGGTTCGAACCAGCAGTTACCCATGAATAATGATCAAGAACATGAGGTTCAAGGTATTTTTGGTTCGTACCTTGGTTCGTCTCATGTTTTTAACAAATTTATATAAAGAGACAACAAATTTCTAAAATACTCTAGATAATATTTCAAATTGCTTAATATTTGCACAAGTCTTTCCCACTTAGAATTGAGGCGATGATCATTTAAAAGATTCAAAGAGCGTTGAAAGCGAATTTAAGAAATGTATTCTATAATCATTCAATAAACTTTGGAATAAAGGATGTAAAAAGATCATGAAATCTATATTATGCAATATGAAAATAAGCGTTACGAATGCTCATGCATAATAAAAATGTATCTCTTTAAGATTGGATTTGGATTTCACCATAAAAAAAACAACACTACGCTGCTAATGGCAGTGAAGGCTCTGCCGATCTTTATCGGTCAACGTTTTTATTGTGAGCTTCTAATATTGGTTTATGTATGTACGATTTCCTTTAATTTCTATTAAATGCACCGGTGTCACAGCGACCTTCTGGGCCACGCTAACAAGTAATCACCAGTTTTCGAGATACTTGGAATTCATGAAAGTATATGTAAAAGATGTTTTCATTCACTTCTCATATAACTTTAAACTCTTGATTCAATAAACCGAACCGAACCATTTGCTTTTGTGGTTTTCGGTTCGCTTTAGCATTTTCAAATAGTCAATGGTTTTAAGGTTTTCTAGATGAGCTGAGTGAATATATGTAATTGGGAATACTTCATTCTACTCAAACCCAGCCCAACTGTTGGTTCACTCGACATATGTGGACAGGAACTAGGTAAGTGGGAAGTCATTAATAATAAATTAAAATTTTATAGTTCAATTTAGCCCACATTTGATGGTTCGTGCGAGTGTTTTTAGGGTTTTTTTTTTATTTTTATGACAAATCATTGCCAGATCATCACTCAATTTGATGTAGAGGAGCGCGCTTATCCTGGACACCGACATCGGCATCCTCATCCTGACAGCTGATGAAGTTGTGGCCCTGTGGTTGAGTTTGTTGTTTGACGTTTGTTGACACATTTCGCTGTCATGATTGACGACCTCTTGTGCGCTGGCTGGCGAGCGGCGGTTGATTTATTTGTGCCCAAACCAAAACCCATACCCAAAACCCAAATCCAACCAACAAAAAAAAAAGGAAGCAATGCGAGGGGCCATCACTCCCCTGCGCGCCCCCCATTGGCTAATGAATTTCAAATGATGCGGCAACTTTTGTGTCTGTGTGTGTTAGTTTTTGTTGTTGTTGGTTGGTTATTGTTTCGTCAGACATTTTTGCCAGGGCTATTATGAACTCTCATCTTCCTGCTTGTACGGCGGCAGTTTTTTAATTGCCAAAACAGTTTTCTGTGTTACACTTTGGCGCCGTGTGTGGTTGAGTTTTTGAGGCAAGCCATTGTCTTTGGGCGCGGAAATGCGCTTCAATACTTAACTATGTATGTACGTACACAACCCACTCGTCATGTGGGCAGGGGCGTGGCAAATTGTGTGTGTGGGAAACTGCGAACAGGCAGCACGCAATATGTGAAGGAAGTGGTCGGCACATACGAGTAGTGTGAAACAATACCTAAATTGCTGAAATTTTTTTAGGCGGCACGAATAAAGTTACAAAAAATGACAGAAATTTCTATATTAACTTAAAATCCGGCAAAGCTGAGTCTCCTAATCAAACAGAAAGGGCAGTAAAAATTGTTCAAAATATGTAAAATGTGGATTTCAAGAAGACGTTGAAGTGTTAGCTGTGAGGCGCGGAAAGCAACACTTTCCATGGTCTGCAATCATTCGTTGGGCATGTCTAATACTTTGTGTTCGAAAGTGAAGGAAGAGAAGAGTGTTTAGCTGTCGTGATGGGAACAGTTTGGATTGAAAATCCTCTTTCAAAAACCTCTCGAAGTGTTACTTAGGATCCTGAATGTCTGAAAGGACTTGAGTTTATATAAACAACCAGCTTAAGTTTGGGTTTTGGGTCGGGATAGGCATTCTCATCTCTAGCTTAAGTCGGAAGCATTATGAAAGCTTTGCTAATTAAGTTCTCTCTTAATTGGGGTTTTAAGTGGTTTACATAGATTGATTTGTATGCTTACTTCACTGTCTGATATCAGGGAGTACAGCTGCCTTTTATGTACATAAAACTATCCCATTTTTAAGGCATTTCAGCAAAAAGTTGAGAAAATATTTCCAAAGTTTCAAGAACAGTTTTAAGGGGCCCAATGTTGGGGGAGAATGTTTTAAAACTATGAAAAAAAGGGCTTTTTAAGGCAGTTTTTTGTTGGTTTTTGAGCATAGACTATGTTTAAAAGCTTGAGTCTTGAAGATCTCTTACGAGTTTAGCTGGAAGTAAGATTTATGTACAAATTTGACAACTTTTATTTCGGTTTATTTACGATTCCTTTAGAATACACTCCTTGAATACAATTCGCTTAATCCATCCCCTCAATATAACCCCTTATTTTCATCCAACTATCAAAGCCCCCTCTGCCTGATTCAAGCATTGACTAATTGACTGGCCGAACAATTGTTCTGACTTCTGGCAACCCTTTTATTTATAGCCATTTCCCATTTTTTTGTTTACCCCTTTCTCATTTTTTTTTGTGGGTTTTTTTTTTTATAGGGGGGGTGGTGAAGACTCCGCCCCCATATGCTAATTGAGCTATAAAAATACTTTGTGCCGGGCGAAACACAGTCATAAAGTGTGTCCCCCAGATTTGCTGCCACCAACAAAAGGCAACTAAGTCTGATAAAGCTTCAGAGGAGGGGGTGGAACCATGCGTGATGCTTTCACATAAAAATTATGGCATTCAAGGCAAATGGAGCTTAGGAAGGCTCTGAAGAAGAGAGACCCAACTCACATGCTTGGAGCTGGATTGGAGGATTGGGAGCCTGGCGTTAGAAACATGATTTTTATTTTACGCAACTTAAGTGCGAACAATAAAAACGATTTGAGGCAGATTATGGCAACCGGCGGCGGCGGCGACGTCGTCCTGCTTGGTTCATAATGCAAATTAGTCATGGCCAACGCATATGCAAACGCACCCCCCTTCCCCCACTCCGGCCTTTATTTGCCTTGGCATTTGTTTAGATTTATGAGTGTCAGCCGTATTATGACCAACCACTTGACTTCCTGGCACGTGTGTGTGTCCTGTGTGTGTGTGTGACATTTTATGCCACGCACGTTCTTGTCGGAATCCTCGTCATCCTTTTAGGTGGGCGTTGGTCGCCTGACCCCAAAGAACTAACAACATGGCGCATACGCAACTTCCGTTCGACTTTCGTTTGGTTTATTTGGCAATTAGCTGAAGTTCGGTTCCGATTCGATGGTGTTGGGCAGCTGTTGGCCCTTTGCGCTCTCAAAGTGAGGCCTTTATGAGTCTTAAATTGAAAATTTAGTGAGTGAGCCAGTGAAGTCTAAGGAGCAAGTGAGCAAATGAGCAACATGTGAGAAAAAGTTGAATTAGGGAACAAAGTTGCTCACGTTTAGGCAACTGAAGCATAAAGAGTAAGTGAGCAGATGTGGGTGAAACTTGCATTCAGGTTGCTTAACTCACTTTTACAGCTAAATCGCTAGGAGAAAGTGAGCAGATCAGCATTAACTTGAGAGGGTTGAATAATGGAACAAATTTACTAATTTTTCAGCAACTGAACAATATAGAAATGGGGAGGAAATGAGCAAATTCGAAACAGGTAGCTCACTTTTCAGCCACTTAAGCATAAAGAGCGAGTGAGCAGATGAGCAACAAAGAGAGCAAGCTGAATTATGTAACAAAGTAACTCACTTTTAAGCAACTGAAACATAAAGAACAAAAGCAGATGAGCAACAACGTTAGAAAGTTGGGTTATAGAACAAATTTGGCCACTTCGAAGCCTCTGAACCAAAAGGAGCAGGTGAGCAGATGAGCAACCGAGTGATTTTACACCAAATTTGCTTGCTTTTGAGCAGCTGAACCATAAATAAAAAGTGAGCAGATGAGCAAAGTGGTATTTTACACCAAATATGCTTACTTTTGAGCTGCTGAACCATAAAGAACAAGTGAGTAGATGAACAATCGTGTGAGAAAGTGGAATTTTACATCAAATTTGCATACTTTTGGGTAACTGAACCAAAAAAATCAATTAATCAGATAAGCATCAAAGTGAAAAAGTTGAATTATGCAACAAAGTGGCTCACTTATAAGCAACTGAACCATAAAACGCAAGTGGGCACCAATTTTACCCACTTTTCCCCACTGAAATCTGCAGTTTCACCCAGCTCGAATCGAATTCATGAGACTAATTTCAATTTAACCAGCCCGAATCGACGCTCGCGCTCAATAAAATACAATTTCGACCTCATTAAACCGACCATTAAACATATTCAAAGTTGGATAAAAAGTTCAACCCTGTTTGTTACAAATCTTTGGCTTAAGTACTTCATAAATATCTTAAATGAGTTTCCTTTTGTTCCAGTTTTTATGGACACCCACCCACCACCCACAGCGCTAACGATAGTTATGATTATTGTTTTTGTTTTCTGTTTTCGTTGTGGGTTCCTTCGCTTAAATCATTTCATGGCATTATCGGCCCGAAAATCAAATGCCTTCGTTTAAATAAGCGATAAGCTGGCAGCGGGTGAAGGGGGGAAGCAGTCGTCGTAGCCTTGGCAATGTCGAAAAGGCGTTGGAAGTTGGAGCGGCTCATTAACAATAATTTCGCTTTAATAAATAACGCTAAAACATGCGCTAAATAACCACATTGGGTGTATGGCGGGTGGGGGGTTGGTTGGGGGTGGGGGTTGCGGCGCTGGATTGGAGGGTACAGGGGCGTTGAAATTAATGTGCCGCCAGCCAGCGCGACACTAATTTGCCTGTGAACATGTCAAATCAGCCTCAGAGTACATTTTACGCTGACGTCGTCGACGACGCCGACGTGTGCGCACTTAATGAAAAGGTCCTTAAGTGCTTTCCAACGGTATTTTGTTTCCGTTTGTAGTTTTTCCCCGTCGCCGTTGGTCGCTGATTTGTTATTGTTGCCATTGGCGAGCATAAATCATGCTGGGACACACGTAAGGCCACTTGACGGTGGGTGGTGCTGGGCGGTGGTGGTTCAGAGTTCGGCTGGGAAGTGATTAAAGTCATTTAACCCACTCGACGCGCAAACACGCGGCCAAAAAAAGAACCATTTGCTCTCTCTCCCTCTCACTTTTTCAACTGAAATTAATTTCTAATTGCGCACAAATGTAGGCAATACAAACACACAGCGCGCTGACGGAGAGGGAGAGGTGGGGGTGAACAATGCTCTTGCCACAATTAGAACGTTAACGGAAGAGGGTTTTATTAACAGCTTGCAGTGACTTTTGGTTTTGTTGAAGTATCCCCGAGGCCCCCAGCAAATATCCCACACTAAGGTAAAGTTTAAATTATAAATTTAACTAATTTGTATGGGTTTTTAGTCAAAAAAGACGTAGGTTGAACCAACGCGAAGAAAATGTACAAAAATATGTAAGAGGAAAGTCTTGGTCCCTCCCACTGCTCCCTCTACTGCACTCATTTTGGATGGTACTCCCTCTTAAGGCTGGGAAATGGTACCTCACTTTTAGAAATTCTGACAAATCGGTTTTTAAAGGCGATTTTCCATACATTTTTAGAAAAATAATTTTTATAATGTCACTGAGGCTTTCTAAAACTCCGAAATCAAGAAAATCATGCAGAAAAATTACCCACAAAAATTATGAAAAATTCAACAGAATTTGTAAATTTAAGAAAATATTTTCTCAAAATTGTATTTTATGGGATGAAGAAAATACCGTCGAAATACAAGAAACTATACTTAAATTTAGAAAAAAAAAATGAGGAAAGTGTGGGTGTATACCCTTGCAGCAAGTTTTTCTTACCAAGATTACATTTTGTAACTTACTTTAATATGGGAGCTATACTATATACATATACGATTTCGACCAAAATAAGTGGAATCATGGGAAAGCATAAAAACTAAGAAATACAAAGTTTGGAGGCGTTTCCATTAAAAACAAAGGAGTTTTTCTCACTAAGACTACTTTTCAGACTCTACTTTTGTATGACAGCTATACCATACAGATGTCCAATCTTAACTAAACTGGGTAAAATCATAGTAAATCATAGCAAACTACAAAATATAAAGTTTGGAGGCGTTTTCTTTGAAAACAAAAAAGTTTTTCTCACCAGAACTAGTTTTTCGAGCGTTCGTTCCTATGACAGCTATATGCTATAGTCATCCGATTCAGCCAGTTCCGACATATAATCAGTGTATTTGTACTAAAAGACTTTGTGCCAAGTTTGGTAAAGATAGCTTTCAAACTGACAGAGAAGATGGCATAGAAACAGACGGACATGGCTAAATCAACAACAAACCGTTATATTTCAGCATATTTGGGTACCCGTTGTCTCACTTCAACTTCTCTGCATTTCACTTGGCCTCTCGTCTGCCAAATTCTTTGTGCATTTTTTTTCTTTGGCTGTCAATTTGGTCTTTTAATTCAATTTGCAGCTAACAAAAATTTGTGCCGCAACTTTGTCGCAGCGTGTGTATCCCTTTGTGTGTGTGTGTGTGTGTGTGCCATAATCTTCTAGCTCATCAAGTTTGCATGGGATGCTTCCGGCTTCATCCCTGGCCTAAGGCCAATTACAAGACAACAAAGGCAAATGATATTAACATATAAATTGCACAAAGTGCCACTGATTTAGTTTTATTTGCTTGGCGCACAAACAGACACACACACACACACACACGCGCGCACACACCCATTTGTCAGGAGGTTGGGGGGGAGGGGGGTTGGCTTGTTTTTATGTCTTTGCGTCTTTTTGGGCAAACATTTACGTTTATTATGCCGACTTTCTAGCGCAGAAAAATAACGCTTATGTGCGCACACACACACACACACACACACACACGGGTAGCAAAGTTTGCAGTTCTTGCCAAACTGACGTCAGACGTCTTCAATGGCGGCCACCCCCAACCCCCCTGGGGCGGCCGTCCACCCACGCGCGTTAACAATGAAAGCGCCATCTCGCTTTAGCTCACATTTCCGGCTGGCGACTGTCTGCTCTCGCCCTCTCATTCGCTCTCTCTCTCTCTTTCTCTCTTGGTATCTGTCGCTCTCTCTTTTATCCTTTGACGCTGATAATGTGACGCTTTTAGCCTGCTTTCACATACAATTTACTGCCTTTTCAATGCTAAACAATTTATGCTTCCTTTTTATGGGGCAAAAAATGTCGCCGAAAACGGGAAATTGATATTTTTGCCAGAGCAAAAAGTTTTCCTCCTTTTTGGCACACACACACACACAGACACATTGTGAAGCACCAAGATGGGCCAAGTACAGTGGGTCATCCTTATGGGCAAAACTTAATTGAGGCATCCTTTAGTATCATCCTTTAAGGGAAACTACTTAACAACATTGAGTCTCCCAATATTTGCCTGTTCAAAAATTAGCCAAAAAAACCCAGATTATGGCCAATTTTCACTAAAAAGTGGTTAAATTTGGGAAAAATGTATAAAATGTGTGCTTCCATTTTCGTCCTTGGCAACTTTTACTGTACAGAAAATCTTTTTAAAATATGGCCTTTAAAACTGCATTGAAAGGATGGTCGATTCCTTTGTAGCCTGTGGTGGTGCTGCTGCTGGCTGGCTGGCTGGCTGGTTGCCTTTATGTGCATATATTGTATTCTTTTTTAAATGCACGGAAATTGTTAATTTTATGGCCAGCCATATCCGCCGAGAGCCAAAGCCACAGCCACAGAGCCAGAGCCAGAGCCCCAGTTCCAGTTCCAGTTCCAGTTTGAGCCGTTGCTGTCTGCCCGTTGGCAATTCCAAAATGGCCGCCCGGGCCTGGACAAGTGGCCAAGTAAATGCACCAATCGCATTATGGTCGTCCAACGTTTTGGCCTCAAATTGCCAATTGCAAAAGTTGGCTCCAGCTCCAACCCGGAGTCGCGACTCTCGACGGGTCTCGCGTAATGGCCGATCGATGGATTGATATTGATCGATCGCAGTGCTTGGGGCGCTTTGGCCCACGTTTTGCAGATATTTCTTTTTATTTGCCTCGACTATAATTTCGAGTCTAAATAAAATGCATTTTCGCTGCACGTCCTGTACGCCGCCCTCCCCACCGCTGTGCTTGCCTCCTCGCAGCATTTGTGCCTTTTTGTCTGCCATATAATTTGCACAAATTGCAATTTAGAGAAATATAAAGGAATGAACAGGGAGAGGGGGAGACGGAGACGGAGAGAGAGAGAGATATAACACAACAAAAAAGAAGATAAATACAAAAATACTAAAATTATTTTGTTTTGCAGTTGACGCTACCAAAGTTGGGGCATTCGCGAATTGGCCGGAAGGAATTTTACTTTAGTTAGTTGGCGTGAACCACTGAATGGAATCTAAGCCCTTCCACCGCTTTATGGAAAAGCTTAAAAGATATTGAAGCATTTACTTAAGAGATTTTTACCTCCCAAATTTTATAAAGAGAGTGGAGGCCCGGTTCGAAAGGTTTAACATTTACTTAGAAGTGTTTAAGGTTCGAGCAACCCAAACAACCCGAACCGAACCAGTTCTGTGTGGGGTTTTCCCTTCTGTTAATTTGTATATTATTATCTTCCCAATGAATATTCCATCTACTCGCACAACTGCTTAAAGAATAGAAGTATTTGGAGTCGATTCCACTTAAAACTAAAAAGTTTTCCTTCATAGAACTTATTTTTCAAACGATCATTTGTACTGCAGCTATTTGCTATAGTCAGCCGATTTTGACAAAACTTTGTGGAATTGTGTAAAAGCATATCATATAAATAAATATTAAATTTAAGGACATTTCCCTGGAAAACAAAAAAGTTTTTCTAACCAAGACTACTTTTCAGACTCTACTTTTCTATGACAGCTATACTATATAGATGTCCGATTTTGAGCAAACTTTGTGGAATCATGTAAAATCATAGCAAACTAAGAAATACAAAGTTTGGAGGCGTTTTCATTGAATACAAAAAAGTTTTCCTTACAAAGTGTACTTTTCAGACTCTACTTTTCTATGACAGCTTTACCATATAGATACCCGATTTCGACCAAACTTTTTTAAATTATGGAAAAGCATAGCAAACTTGGAAATATAACGTTTGGGGGCGTTTCCATTGAAAACAAAAAAGTTTTTCTAACCAAGACTACTTTTCAGACTCTAATCTTCTATGACAGCTATACTTTATAGATTTCCGATTTTTACCAAACTTTGTGGCATCATAAAAAAGCATTAAAAACTAAGAAATACAAAGTTTGGAGGCGTTTCCATTGAAAACAGAAAAGTTTTTCTCACTAAAACTACTTTTCAAACTCTACTTTTCCATGACAGCTATTCTATATAGATGTCCGATTTTGACCAAACTTATTAAAATCATGAAAAGGCATAGAAATCTAAGAAATACAAAGTTTGGAGGCGTTTCCTTGCAAAACAAAAAAGTTTTTCTCACTAAAACTAGTTTTTAGACCGATCGTTCCTATGACAGCTATACGCTATAGTCATTCGATCCGGCCGGTTCTGACAAATGTGCAGCGTATGTGTACTAAAAGACTTTCTGCAAAATTTGGTGAATATAGCTTTCAAACGGACGGAGAAGAAGGCCTAGAAACAAATGAATATGGCGAAATCAACTCGGCTTGTCATGCAGTTGAAGAATATATATACTTTATGTGGTCGAAAATGCTTCTTGTATGTGTTTCAGACATTCAGCATGATTTACGAATATATCAGACATCGATCATTCTATGAAGAATAAACCGCTCAAAGATCTTTGTAGGGAGGACCATGTACTTCAAATCCAGACCCAAGTCCCATCAAAGTTCTGAGTTATGAATGGAAAGTGGGATGAAAACTTATCTTTAACCGTTGGATGGATGGTTCTATACCGAACCGCTGGCTTGGGCTGTAGCCAGGCACATACTTCACATCAAGTAAATCCCAATTGCCCTGCTCTATGGGTAGCGCAACATTGAGGTTCAGCTGGCCGAGCAGCGTTAGCCAAAACTTGACACAACCCCTACATAAAAGCTAACCTGCTATAAGCCAGATCGTCGTCGTCGCCGTCGTCGTCGTCGTCGACTCGAGCAGTGGGAAACATAGAAATCACGTTTCAGCCATCAACGTTGCAAATGCAACAATTTTGAAATGCGCGGGGACTCTGGAATATTTCTTCATTGTATTGATTATCGGTTGTAATGTTGCAAATTAAATGCCCCAGCCAGCCAGCGAGTCGGCAATCAATCAAACAATCAAACGCAACTGGCCATCATTCGACTGGGCGACTGGCCAAAGTGGACGCTGGAAGGATGCCCGGCGAACTGTAATTTGCGGATTTTTCGAGCATTTTTATGAGAAAACTTAACAAAAATTAAATTGGCCGAACATGGCGGGGCGATTACCTGGCTACGATAAGGAATTTATGCGAAAACTAAATGGCACCGAGTTGGTGCAACCAGCTGCTCTGCTCTGCTCATGTCTGCTCTGCTCTGCTCTACTCTGACATCGTTTCCACCAAACGGCAGATTCTCTCACAGCACGTCTAATCGCGGCCAGATCTTTGGGGCCCGATAAAAATTAATTATGAATGAGCCTTCTCTGCTCGAGTGGGAGACGCCGCGGCGTAATTGAAAATGCAAACAACTCTGGAAAATCGGCCAAGCCGCAGAGAAACTTGGAGGCAACAATTAGCCAACGAGATTTACTTAGTGGAGCAACCGCGGCTCATAATAAAGCACTTAAATGGAATTAATTGTGTGAAGCGGAGCAAGAGGCGCACCGAAATGAGTGCAAGCTGACACCAAGGTTACCACAGGACAACTCCACGGCAGCTGCCCGTCAAGCGCGGCCCGCCCAATGCGGCACCGCCCGCTGGGTTAGACCAGATCCAGCTCCGAACGCGTGCCCCGCCTGATTAGCGCAAAATGTTAATTTCACACTTTGATCGCGTTTCCACGAAACACCCGGCCAAAGATGCGTTAATTTAATTTCAATTTAATTTCCAGTTCCAGTTCCACGGCCGAGTCCATGTCGAGTCCGAGTCGAGTCGAGTCCATCAATCACCTGAATGCGGTTTCATTAACAGCAGCAGCTCGTCAAGTGTTTCTCTCTCTCACTGGGATTTGGTTTTTATTGTTGTTGCATTTTGTCCTACGAGGCCTGGCAAAGGCGCAGCCTTCAAAGGCATTCCAGCGAAGCTGGATAGCTGGCAGACTGCGGACTCTCTTTATCTGCATTCATCAGTCGCCAAACAAAACAAGTCAACTGGCTTCATTTGTAATGGAGATGGAGATGGGAGCCGGAGATGGAGGTGGAGCTGAAGTGGAAGTTGGAGGCGGCTTTTGCAGTAGTCAGAGACCTCTGATTGCCAGGCATTAATCATTCCAAAATAAAAAAGTTTTTGCATCCGAGGCGTGAAGTGGCTGAGGTGCTTACACTGAGAAAAACTACATACTACATACTACATTCGTTGTTTTCGAAGGGCATTCCTCTAGGAATTTATAGACGTATCCTGCAAATCCGACATCATAAATTTGTGATATTCTTCTCAGGATTATAAAGATATTCACGACAGACATCATAATATTTCCCAAAGTGCCTTTATGAACCACTGAACCGAACCGAAAACACGGTTCAGTTGGTTCCATAAACCATATAATCAACCGTACCGGCGGTTCAGAAACGGTATGAACCACTGAACCGAACCAGTACTTAATTTTTGGAGTGGTTTGCATTCCTGGTTTGTAGTCCAATGGATTCAGAAGTGGGCCATAAAGTTCGGTAGCCATGTTTGAGTCGTATTGATACACTTTTATTGAAGTTTTGACTTCACTTTTAGCCAAATATGATGCAGAATATGAAAAATTATGCTCATTTGGCTGATTTCTAGCTGCGTTGGCTGACTGAAAGGATTTTTAAGACATATATGGTCCAAATGGATGTTTTTTTAAGTCATAACATGGCGAAGCCATATGAGTGATTGATTGTTCTCAGTGTACCACTTCTCACTTGCACAGTTTAGGCCGCAAAATTGTTTCGGGCTACTTACAACAAATCTCGGCAGCTTCTTTGTATCACTGCTGCCTACCCGCCCCCCAACCCCCCCGTGTCCCGCCTCTCTGCCCCACGGTCTTTGTTGAACAGATGTTATTGTTGTAATTGTTGTGGCTTCGTCTTGGGTTTGGGTGTTGTAAATCGATCGCAGCTCATTAGACAGCTCTCTCGCTCTCCCTCTCTCTCTCGCTCTCTCCTGCGCCTGTGGTTTATGACAATTTTATGTAATCAAGCGCTTAAACATTTATTATTAACAAATTCACAATAAATTATATCGATGTCAGTTGTGCGGCTTGACAATGGAGCTTAAATGGCTTGAATGGGCAGGGAGGTGGTAGTTGATGTTGCTATCGATTACCTGGTTAGAATCGAAGGCCACCCAAAACGCCGCAAATGCATTTCGTTGGCCCAAATGCCAAAGTGGCCCAAACATATTTCATAAATGCGTTGGCGTACGGCGAAGTGGGGCCGCCCAGATGCTATCAGTGATGCACACAGTAGCCGCATTTGGCTAAAAGATGCGGATAACAACCGAGGCAGCTGCTCAGCGATGAAGAGGAGTCCCAGCGGCGGCACTTCATTAATAACTTGTCCATTGATCATTAATTTTTCAACGGCAGCGCAGTTAGAGGTCGTTTCATTAATCGTTGCGGTGCATATGGCTGTGGCAGTGGCCGTGGCTCCCGGCCTGGCCAAGGTAAAGGCCAGTAGCCGCGCGGCAAACAAAATGCAGTTGGTGTGTAGGAATTCACTTAGCAAATTACAACTATAAAACAGTGTTCCACTTTGGGCTTTGGCCTTAGCTTAAACCCATCCGGCATATCCTATATCCTCCTACCCAGCTCAGCCTGGCACATCCTTTTATGCAAATGCCATGTGCTCTGTCGGTGCCTCCGGCTGTCACTGGTGCTGAACATGCAAACTACCAGCCGTGAAAAATCTCGTTTTCAAATATTTTACAACAAAATTTTTTCCGTGCCCGTGCCGGGCCTATCATCCTTTTTGGGTGTCCTGGTCCACTAAACAACACCCCAAACCATTTGAAAATTTCGTTTAGCGACGGCCGCTCCAACATACACACACACACCCAAAAGTACAACCAAATCAAAGCGAAATCGAAACAGGATAAATAAATGTGCACATTTCCGCCTGGCGCGCATATCCTGTCCGCGCTTCCTCTGCAACCGCGCGTGGACGAGAGGCGTCTCGTTCCTAGCCATCTTTTTATATATATTATTGATCTGCCGCGCATAAAAAGCCCATTTAAAAACGTCCGCAAAACAGACAGAGTCACCACCAGAGCAGTGTCCTTCCCCCCCACCTCCGCCCTCACACCCAGAATTGTGTAGAAAAATTGTCGCGCATCGGAGAAAAAAAAAGAAAGAAAAAAAAAAAAAGGAAAAACATGGCCAGCGACAACAGCGAACAGCGTCGAGACTTGAAAATTGTAAAATTGGCCATTTTAGCTTTTGGGTTACGCCGGGTTGGGGTCGGATGCTGGGCATGACGGCGGTGGGGTCGCCAGGCCATGGGCTGGCTCTGTGTATAACAAAATTTGATTGCATTGAAGCAGAACGTAGCCGCTGAGCGGCTGGAAAAAAACGTTGGCAAATGAACGAGACGCTTTTTGGGCGATGTCCGATTTTCATTCCACAAGAAGCCGGGTATAGCGCCTTTGATGAGGCAGCTGGTTGGGCAATCGATTGCCTTTTTGGCCTTAACCAAAATCCATCTCATCCTCGAACTTGAAGTTCGAATGGTGTTGCACAAGTAGAAGGTTTTTTTTTTGGGGGAAAGCCAAGAAGATCACCTTTAAGTTGATTTCAGAGACCAACAAGAAACTGGAGCAGTAGGCTACACCACCATCAGGATGGGTTCAAAGCTGGGAAAAATAAATGTTTTTTTGGCAAAAACCCAAGCCTGCACACCCCCCAGGGGGGTTCACTTCGGGGCTCAAACACGCGAATCTTATTAGGTTCGGGATTCAGAAGGTCACTGAACCTAATTTCAGGCTTGAAACAGGGATCAGGAATAGTTTTGTAGTCAGAAACACTTTATGCATTTCCCATAGAATCTTGATATTTACCATTTAATATTCGAGCTAAGTTTAGGTTAATCAGAGATTAAAACCGATAAAAATTGCTGATTATGATTTTGGGTAATCGCAATTGTAATTAGGTCTCACGATTTACAGTGAATATTACACAATGTAATTACATTAACAATTACTTGAATAATTTTACCTTCTAGGGATAATTATTAAGTAATTGAGCGGTAAAGGTTCAATTATTAAGGTTATTGTAGGTGTAAAATGAAATTATTTACTAGTAAACATCTCTACTAAACATGATATATGTGAATGAATACATTCTCTCAACTCTCATTTAGTCATGGAGAGTTTTCTGGGCTCTATTTGAACTGAATATGTCTGTAATATCCTTTAAAACATCCAATGATGCTGAAAATCATCTAAAGAATGATCATTTATCATATAATTTGGATGATTTTGCAGCTCCGTGAGATGATTCAAAGTATATGTAAGACAAATCATTTTCATTTGGATACAGGAAATCATTCAATGGTTATTTTTTTAATATCCTTTATTGTTTCTTTGGGTAGATATTCAAACATGTTGAGGGTCTTAAGCTGTTCTGTCTTTAATAGACTTCAGTTTCCTACTACTGCCAGCATTGCTAAAACTGTTTGGGAATTTCAAGGCAGCTTAAGTTGAAAAATAGATGCAAAAATCAAAATTCTAAGTTTAAAGAAGCCTTTAATTATGTGTTTGTGGAGCCATATTGCCTTACTGTATTTGGTGAGAGAGATTTGTTAGCTCTCGGTTCTCTCTGACATGGGAAATCCTTACTATTCATTATCCTTTTTAGGTTTGATTAAAGAGTTTCAGGTTTGTTTCAAGCCTTGCTTACTTGAAATTTCAATCCAAAGTTCCTAATGAAATCAATATTTTGCATTAGAAGAAGTTTTTAGCAAACTGTTTCACCACCCGCATAGCCCCTTAACCAGATAGAGCAATTCGATGACTATTTTGTGTGTTTTTCTCTGCTTGTTTTTTTTTTTTTTGCACTTTTACAAACCGTTTGCTCATTGCCATTTTCATTTAAATTTCACATACAATTTTCCCTTTTGCTCAACGGTTTTCCCCCAACAGTTCCATTCTTTTTTACAGCATTTTAGTCTCTTTTATTCCTCGTCGATTTCCATTAAAATTCAATTGATGCGCCAGAGATACACACACACACAGAGGAGGGGATGTGCTTAGCCAACTATTCGCATATCTCAGTGTGTTTATCTGTAAATCTGTGATTTATCGAACATTCGAATTTTCGGTTAAGTGCTTGGCAAAGCAGCAATTCATGTGGGACCCGGCCAGAGTGGGGTGGTCCCCAGACTTTATAAAGCCATCAAAATGCGATTAACCCTTTTCTGATTCTCTTTCTCCACGGCATTTCCGATCTCTCGGTGATTACAAAACATTTTGAATTTCCGCTGCCGCTGCCGCTGCTGGCCGAACTAAAACAAAAGTCCATTAAACGGAAGTCATTTTCAGGCCGTGTATAATGAAATTATTTCTCTTTCTTTAACATGATAATTTCCAAACTAATTTGTTTTCGAAATCAAAATGATGACGCGGCGCTACGGGAAGGGGAAGCTGGGGCGGCGGCGGCAGCGGCAGCGGCGGCAACGGCTCACTTGCAGCATCTGCATCACAATGGCGAGAAGCTGTGCCCGGGCAGGAATTTAAGTAGCGAAAACTAATTAAAGCAGATAAAGAGTCGCATTAAAACAATGGCGAAAAACGGGCGGAGAGGGCCTGCATGGAGTCCCAGCAGGTGCGCGCATGCATAATTGAGTTGCGCCTAAGTGTTATCTCTCTCTTTTCACAAATTAATTGGCAAAAAGTCTCGGGCGCGCGCAGCGCAGATACATTTGTATCTGTAAGTCGAGTGCAGCGGCAGCCCGTCGTGTGTAATTATAACTCTCGGTCGGCGGCGGCACACAATAGACATTTGTGAAATTGTCACTGTTTAGCATATTTGGTCACGAAATGTTGTGTTAGTTACAGCTTTTGTTCACTTTTTGCTGTTGTTGCGCCGTATTCTTTATGAGGCAGAACACAATTTATGCGTTGAACTATTTATATTTGTGAAGCGATGCAGGGAAATGTATTGAATTAGATTATAAATGAAAAGAATTGTTCTCTGAGCTGTGGCCGGCCAAATAGCACGCTGCTGGTATGCAAATCTAGTCTAGTCACATATTTAATATATACATTTAGTTTGTTGGATATTCAGGGGGGGGGGGGGGGCGTGTCGAAGCATAGAGCTGCTGCTGAACCGGTTCAGCGTGGTTCGGGGTACATATATGTAACTTTAGTTTAAGTGTAAAATTAATTGTGAACCATTTGTGAACCGGTTAGAGCTGTTTCGGAACAACTTTCGAACCTCTTAACCGATTTACTGAATATCTTCTTCTGCGGTTTCTTAACAGTTTTCTAGGTCGTTGTGGGCAGAATCTTGCGCCTAAAAGGATTTTTCGCGCACGTTAGCCAGCAGCTGTGAGGCTACGACCTAAGCTGCATCAACCATATATGTAATACATACTATACATACGCAGAAACATCTTTTGATAGTATATTTATATATCTCTGCTTAAAAATATTGCAGAATTTTTTGGAGTACTTTGATTTAAAGCTTAGAGTTATTACTCTACGATAATATCAAAGAGATTTGAAATAATAGTAAGGATTCGCCATACAACGTGTCCACAAAGGTTCAAAATAGGTAATTTTAGCAACTCAAAGCACAAATTACCCTAAATCTAGACGAGATGGACCATTTTCAAAGTCTGATTCCTGCTTAGCACACGAAAATCTTCTGGAATCACCATTAACCCTTTAATTTACCTAAAAAAGTCAAATTTTGTTGCCTTGTGTAGTCATTACCCTGTATGAAACGCACATAAAGTTTGAACTAATCCATAATTTAGCATTGAAATGGCCAAAATAAAGGAAAAAAAAAGGAATGACCGCCTACTGCGCAACGTGTTCAACAGTAATTGAGCTCAACCGAAAAGTGAGCTCAAATATGCGAGTTTTCCTGCTACAGGGGAGCACCGCTAACGAACAGCTGAGGGTCGGAAGTGCTCAAATTCTGGTAAATACTTCCAGTGGCTTAATTCCATTGCCAACTGCCATTTGACAATGTCATATAAGTCCGATAATTGGTAAATATTAACATAACTTAGCGTATAATAAATTGCCAACCCGGGAACACGCCACATATGTATATCAAGTCTTTTCCTGCGACTGTTCTCATGACATGTTTATGGTTATGGCAATTGCAAGATTCGCTAGGATCTAATGCGTGTTCCCGAATTGGCAGACTTAAGTTTTCTATGAAACTGTATCAATTTCATGAAGATCAATCTACAATTAATCAAACTAAAGGGAGTCGAGGTTGATGTACGAGATGAGCGTGATGGAAATTGATGCTTGAATTCGTGAACTGTCCCTATTATCCATTTGCTTCAACCCCTCAGCTCAAACTCAAACTCAACCGTAGCCCCGCTCAATTAACCAAAAATTATAATTTCATTTCGACACATTTCCGCTCCATCCTACCTCATTTTATGGGTGCGTGTTAGAAAATTAAACCAAAAAAAAAAAGCACTAAACAAAAAAAACAAATACAAATCGTATCGATGTGATTTGTCCCCGTTTCTTGGTTCGAGAATTTTTGCCGCAGATTCACATGACAATTAAGTGTCGCATGTGGCACTGGCGTCAGTCGTTTCTAACTATGCACATAATAACCCAATTCGAGCCACTGACTGTGGCTGACTTTCGCCTGGGATCGGGCAAGTGGTTTGGCATTTTTTTCGGTGGGAAAATCCGTTGCAATTAGCAAGAAGCAGCTAAACACGCAGCGAAAACAATTTCTAAACGCGCTCAAAACGACTTAATTATGAGTGAGAAATATGCGCGGCAAGGCGCAGCAGCAGCAACTGTATCTGTCAGTACGTGTATCTGTATCTCCAGCTGCTGCTGCCGCCGCCGCTGCTGCTTAATTGCGCCCACTCAATCAAAGCGGGCCAACTTCATTAGACATTTGCGGTAAAAAAAAAAAAAAACAAAAAAAAACAGCGGAGGAACAAAACCTACAAACCGAGTTCACACGACACCCAACGACGAACCTGCTGAATAATTAGCCCAAGCAGGTGGCTGGGGGCGGGGAAGGGCAGGGGCAGGGGCAGGGGCATACTTGGCTCCATTAATCAGAGCAATTGCAAACTGCGCAAAATTGCTGTGATGTGGATGAGAAAAGATTACTTTAGACCTGGTTCAACGGTTCAGCCAGGACCAAAAGCATTAAGTGAAAAGTTTGTTTTGTTTTTTAAAGTTGCAAGTTGAAATTGTTTAAATCACTTTTGCTGTCTTTTTTCCATCCACCTTTTGAGCCGGCTTTTCAACTCCTCTCACTTTTCTCTACTTGCTTTGAGCTGTGCCTGCTGGGATTGGATTTCATATTTTCGGGCCAATGGAAACCTTAGAAATGGTTTTTCGTCAGAAATTAGTAAGCAATGTAAATAACAGTTAGCAGCTACTTAAGTGCGGCACCCCCGAAGAGCGACAGAGCGAGCGAGCGAGCGAGAGAGAGAGAGAGAGAGATGGGATGGGAGCGAACTGTATGCTAACCACAGGCATGCCCATGGTATTGGCCTACACTTCATTGCTTTGCGGTCAACCGGCCGTCCACTTCCAGTCCGCTCGTCGCCTGCCTGTCAGCGACCACTTCTCGTTGGACTTTGTTAAACCTTAAAATTAGTTTAAGTATTTAGTTACCAATTTAGTTGGGGAGCAATTGACGAGGGCAGTTTGACTTGGTAACTGCTGGGACAGCGACTTCAAGTGTATCTCTCTCTGTGTGTGTGTGTGTGTGTGCGGTTTTTGTGGTGACGACGAGACGCTGCCAGGGGAGGCAGTCGACTACAAGCAGGGGTGGGTGTCCAAGCAGTTTGTCAGCAGTTAAAGGTATCTAGATGCAGGCCAGTGAAACGAGGTGATCGGCACTAAGACAGGTGAACCTTGGAACAAGAAATACTGGATGCAACTTTATCTGATTGAAATCATGGAATGATTTCAATACAAGTCCCAATAACTGGCAAATCTAGTAATCTAGGGTATGCTAGAAAACATGCTTTCACTTGCTTAAAAGTTCAATCAAGCACAGAAACTCTGCAATCAAACATGAAAAATCTTTAATCAACCTTAAAAATTCTTCAATCATGGTATGAAGTTTAATGATATTTCAGTTTTAAACAGATTAGTTTGAGGCTCTAAAGTTTATTGAAGAGAAATTCTTCAATCTAGCCCGAAAACCCTTCAATAAAGATTTCAAATTCTTTAATCATAGCATAACATTCTATAAAATACCATACTTTTTAAGACATAGAAGAATACGAATAAGATATTTTTCAATCTATCCCTAAAAACCCTTTAATCAAGCTTCAAAATTCTTCAAAGTATAAAATTCTATTAAATTCCATATTTTTTAACACATAGAAGAATAGTTTGAGCCACTTATGTTGATTGAAGAGAAGTTCTTCAATCAAGCATGAGAACTCTTCAATCAAGCTTAAAAATTCTTCAATCTTGGTATCAAATTCTATGAAATTCTATATTTTTGAACACATAAATGAATAGTTTTAAGAACTACAGTTGATTGATGAAAAATTGTTCAATCAAGCTTAAAAAATTTCAATCATGGACAATTTTTTTGCTTATAATAACATAAATAGTGAATGAATAGTAATGAACGTGGATTGAAATTTATACAATTTTCTGATTGACTGTGTAACAGCCAGATTGATTAGATGATTGAATACGGTTTCCCAGTTGATTGAAAGCTGCTTTTTGTATTAAATCAATTTCCGGATGGTTTAAAACCTTGAAAAAGTATATTTCTAGCTGTTTTCTTAGAAATTGATTGATTGGAAAGTTGAAAGTTGTTTCAAATTGAACCCCTTTCTGCTTCGTTTCTCAGCAAATTCCCACTTTCAAAAGCCAATATTTGTCTCCATTGATGATTGAAAACAGATTCTGGTACACTTTGTAATCATGTGAAACTTTAAATGCTTGATGATTGGGTGTGTTGGCATTTGCATGTGCTATCAAATTTCACTTCGAAGCTCGAACCACCCTCAACTCAGCGTTTTCACTTCGCTCCACGAGCGTGTCAAGTGGCACATACAAAAAGGCCACAGCAGATAGATCATCATCAACAGCTCGCAATGTATCTGTATGTGGCAGCTACAATAACTTGTAGTTAGTTATATTTTTTTTCGGTATTAAATTGTGCGGTTTTTGCGGTGGTGCTGGACTTAAGTACCACCACACATTTCTACAGGCATTTTCCACTTGACAAGAAGAAGATGAAGCCACAAAAGGCACCGATGGAAGACGTTCAACTATTATGGCCAGTGGTCAAGCATTTAGACTCGGCTAAAAAGGAGACTCTCCGCAGATGTGTGTAAGACGTCGCCAGTTGAAATTTCAAACCGCTGAAGCGCGGCTAAATGTGTTGAAAACCGAGCAGGAGAGCGAAAGAAAGAGAGGGAGCGACTCGTTGATTGATGATTGCAGCTCGGGGATGCCTTTCAACTGTATGAAATGAAACTTTGCTGTGCGAGTCGCAGGTGAAGCTCCAAGATCAGGCTCGTGATTAAGCGCCAAATGTATTCAAAAGATTGTAATTAAGGCCACAAAAGCTGCAGATCTGCAATGTCTGATAGCCGCTTGTTAACACATCCCCCCCCGTCCGCCCCTCCTCCCGCCGTCCGCCGCTTCACATCGCACAGCCGCTGACCCTGCTGACTCACGATGACGCACAATTGATACTCGAAACGAAATTTTCAATGGTTTTCTTTTTTTATTTTAAATATTTTTTTGTCGCCGCAAATTAGTAACGCAAAAACGCAAATGGTAAGTATTCTAATGCCCCCCTCATGGGTGGCATTCAGTTCCAGTAAGCGTAAAGCTGACCCAACCAAAAATCCACTTTGTTCGGTGCGGGGTATGATAACTTTGGGTTCGGGTTTGAAACAAGCAATATGCTAAACTTTATTTTGCTGACAATTGAATTGAAAAAGACAGATAAAGTAGAGTGAACTACTTGAAAATTCTGAATACTACTGTCGCTATCTATCATCTCGGTACAGCCAAGGAAACGTCCTTGGACTGATAAGCAGGAAGTTAAGACCCTTTTTTTAAGGAAGAATAATCAATAAAGTAGAAAAATTACATTTAAATTTTGAATCCTACTGTCCCTATGTACCATTTGGCATAGTTTCAGTTAAGGGAATGGGCCTTGACTGACTAGCGTGGAAAAATGGCTAAGGATTTAGAAAACACTACATTTAAAATCAGAATCCTACTGCCCCTATCTATCATCCAGTGAAATTACAGCCAAGGGAGCGTTCTTGGGCTTGGGAAAGGAAGAATGCTAATAAACCAGCTATACGTTTTAGACCCTACGGTCCCTATCTACCATTTAGCATAATCACAGGCAAAAGTGTGAAGAGCTTGACTCCAATCTGGCATTGTAATAGATATTTGTTAGTGTATTCTCCACTTCGTTCTTCCATAAACTTAGTCGCATCTTCCCTCCCTCTCACCCACACCTAGCCACGTCTTTTGGGCTTTATGTGTTCATTTGGGTCGGCATTTGGCTTTTGTAGTCCAAAAAACTTAACGTAGTTTTTTTCTGTTTGTTTCGTAATTTATGCAAAATCATTGGCCGATCGATCAATGGCCGCCGCCCGCTTGCCAAAAACAACAAAAAGAGATAAAATACAATTTAGAGTAGACAAAAAAAACACACACACACACACACACAAAAAGAAATACCCCACAGGTGCGGGATTTGAATGGCCCAGGCATTTAATTGGATTACTAGCCAAATCCTGTCACCGCACAGCCAAGACGCGCACGACTCCTCCTGCAACTAATTGCCCACGAATTAGTCAAGGAGCTCAGCCAACTTTCCCTCCAGAGAAAAGCCTCTGCGCCTATTTCCGGCTGGCGTCAGGGTGGCGCCTGCGCACGGCATTTAAAATGTGGGCGTGCCTGACGACTTAAAAGGTTTTTAAATGGGCGCCTCCGAGCGGAGGCTTGCGGCTTCTTCTTTGGCCGCTTTGCTCTTTGCCGACAGCAACGCCTTGAGCCTGGGCCCAGGTTCATTGATCTACTTTCAGTTGTGTGCAAGCGGCCGATGTGTTAAACGGTTTGGGGAAATGAGTAATGAAAAAAATCTCTATTAACATTTGAGAAATGCAAGCAAATCGCCTTTGGATTATTTCGAAATTTTTGTGCGGCCGGACAACCCGTTCATTATCGATGGCTTCGGATATTTAAATGAGCTTTTAGAGAACTGCTGGCTACTGTTTGACGCACTCGACGCCGAACGCTAGCGCGGCCCTCAGGGCCCTCCGATCAACTCTTTTTTCGGGTTTCTCTTAGAGACACACAAAATTATTGAAATTGCTATTATTAATGATTATAAACGTTTTTTGTACACTTTACTGGGAATTGACAAGCGTTTATTAACGATTTTATAATAGCCACAGAATCGACTGATCACTGATCACCAGCGATCATTGATCCATTGTCCCAGCCCACCTCCATGCAATCGAAGTGAAAACGTGACGTGACTCTAGGCAAAAAAAAAAAAAAAAAGCCAACCCAAAAATTTCAAACAATAGAAAATCGGAGTCCAAAATGAAATTTGAAGACTGAAACAATTTTGCTCAAGACAGGAAGCCCACTTTGCATAATTAATCAGCTTTGGAGGGCAACTTGGTTTGTTTTTTCTAGTTTTGGTACAGTCATCATGTGCTGGGGTCACCAACTTAACTTCAATCTGGGTCTGGATTTTAATTTGAGTTACTTTGCTGTCATTATCAAAAAAAAAAACCAACAAGAGCAACTCTTTTGACATATATTTAAGTTGAATTCTTAACTTGACTTGACTCAAGCATTACAAACTTCACTTCACTTCGTAATGGATTGGAAAGAACTGATTTGAAGGCAATGCCTAGAAGATTGCCATACATAGAAATATATTTAACTTCGTTTCATTGATATGTATTCTTGATCTGTGCGACAATCTGAGTCGATTGAGCTTTGTCCGTCCGTTTGTCTGTTTGTGCGCAAACTAGTTTGTCAGTTTTAAGGCTATTGAACTTTCATTTGGCATAGATTCTTCTTTTTAAGTACCGACTGGATCGAATAACTCCATTCTATAGCTGCCATATTTGTAAGTTTGCATGTTTGTGAGATTGTAATTATTCTTCCAACTTCTTTTCAAATTCCGTACCAAATCTGCATTAATTAGCTTTTTCTCTGCCTCTTAACTATTTTACTCACCCAGAAGAG
Organism: Lordiphosa andalusiaca; assembly: GCA_035044965.1. NCBI lineage: Eukaryota > Metazoa > Arthropoda > Insecta > Diptera > Drosophilidae > Lordiphosa > Lordiphosa andalusiaca. The sequence continues at coordinate 54,662 of JAWNNM010003204.1, forward strand.
AATGCATTTCGAGGTACAGTCAAAGCCGACTTTTGCTGGCCCAACCCTCGACCACACCCCCCCTTCTATACCCGCCCTAACAAATCACTGACGCATTACAAGACAAATGCATTGGCAAATGTCTAAATGGGATGCCCTAAGCTGCTTATTTAGCAAATTGCTTGGGATTGGCCCCGGAGGGAAGAAACGCCACCGCCGTCAGCTCTGTCACTAAATTGTCCAGTTTAGGCATGAAAATTGAACATTGCGTGCCATAAATGTCATCTAGCGTTGTGGTCCCCGAGCCAAACCCAAACCCCCGGTCCAATGTGTGTGCGTAACTAAACGCATAATGTCAATGCACCGCGCTGGAAGGTGCGTGCACCACACCGACGCAACGTCGCAACGTTTTATGTTTTATATTTCTTTTAGCAAATTGCCAGTTTCCGTTTTTTTCCTTTTTTTTTTGTTGCCGTTGCTGTTGTTGTGAAAACTCTCGGACTGGAAATTGGGGGAGGAAGCCAGCCGCTTGCGCTAGAAACTGCAATACTGCAGGAGGCAGAGGGGGGGGGAGGACAAAATTCGCTGGAAAATGAGCAATTTCTGGACACAGTGAAGCGTGGGACAGCATCGACTGTGCGTGGCAAATTATATGGCTTGGAGGAAACATGTATGTTGTGTAGGTGTTGCCTCCACGTCGGGGTCACCAATTTGGCAAACGAGCAGCAAAACCACAAAATCCATTACAATTAACAGCTATCGAGCCGATCAATCAACCTGCCCCCCCTCCACCGTTAAATGCTGCCACAAAAAATAACTAACGAGGTGTTATAATTACCGAAAGAAAGAGGAGACACCTTAATCTGTTACAAGGGTCCATTAGAATATATTGTTCGTGGCATTTTGTTGACTTTATTACGCCATTTCATTCATTCACGTAGTACAACTGACCTGGACTTTCCATGAATGGAACTAGGGGGGCACTGGGGGGAGGGGGGGAGTTTTCATTGATCGCCGCCTCAGCACGTTTCAATTCGTTTCGACATTTTGCTGCGTAATTTGTGTTAAGTGGTTTCAGCCCACTTCAGCTCGGCTCCAGCTCCTCTGCTTCCGCATTTTGGTCTTGGTTTTGGTTTAATTTCGTTTTATGGCTAGAAAACCGCGGCGAACCGCGGCATTTATCCCCCGTCATTCCAGTCGCAGTCGCAGTCCCAGTCCCAGTCCCAAAAGCTTTTTGATCTCAGCCGTGCGATTTTGTTTATTTTTGTTCATAATCGAACGCCTTCGCCTCCTCCGAGCGGACGGGCTCGGGACGGGGACGGAGCGCACCTTTTGATCAGGCGCGAAAATTGTGCAGAGCTGGAGACGGTAGTTGCTACTGACAATGACGCGAGCAACTTGGAATGGCGATGATGATGATGATGACGCAGTATTCGTAGATCAGGGACAGCCGCACAATGGACGCCGCTTGATGAGTGGCTTGGCCAAAGATCAGTTCATGGATCGCAGCTGTTGGGTTTGTTGAGCTGATGAGTTGCTGTTGCCGTTTTGGCAGTTCATTAGCTTAAATGGTAGCCGGGGAATGTGTGAAATGTGGTAATCGATCGAAAATACCATAACAATTGGGAATTCTTCGAAAGGATCAATATTCTGGGTATCTAGAGGCGCTTGAAGAAGGCCATAGAAGGTGAAGCCATGATCAATGTGAATTATTCCTATACTTATATAAAATAAGAATGATTCTATTCTTACTTTAAGTACGCGTCTTTCGTAAATGCAAAATTGACCGTGAAATATTGAAGTTCGAGATAGATTTGAGAGTAATTCGGGATTGAATCAAGAACGTTCCTGTATGTAACTTAAATTAGAGTGGAAATTCTTAGTTTCAAGTACACAACTATTGATTTAAGACCAAAACGTAAGAGATTTAAGATAAAATCGGGACTTAATTAAGAACTTCCCCGTTTAATAATTGAAAAATCCCCGAAAACTTTTCATTTACGTACAAAATAGTTGATTCAAGAACAGATCGAGATGGATTCAAGAGTAAATCGGAATTAAATGAAGAATGTTCCCGATTCATAACTTCATTAGGCTGAAAATTCGTGAAATTCGTACAAATTCTTGCTTCTGGAACCAATCGAGATGGTTGTGAGAGAAAATAGGCATTGAATCAAGAACTTTCTCGTTTTATTACTTCAATAAGCCAGAATATTCTTGTTCTAAGTACAGAATACTTGGTTTAAGAACACTTCGAGATGGCATTGAGAGGAAATCGGCATTGAATCAAGAATGCTCCCTTTGCTTGGTTCAAAAAAGCCAAAAAGTTCTTGATTTAGAAACGAAATTCTCCCTTAAATGCTTAAGGGATTGGTTGCAGCACAAGCCGGTATTACTTCCAGATCAAAAAGAACACATTTTAACATTTTAAAGCCTTAAATTAAGAATGATTGGTGCTTATATCAGCATTATTCGTTCTTAAACTAAGTACATAAGGTACTTAATTGGTTCTAGATCATGATAATGATAAGGCCTAAGAGTTTTACAAGGGCTTAACATATCCAAAACATTCTTGAATTCAAGAACTTACAGATTTTAAAAAACGCTTCTAAGTCTAGAAGTCCCGCAGCTCTACAATCCCAAATAATCGCTTGAAGATGCTCTTAACTTAAGGTTCTCGACTTTGCTCACCCTTTCTCCCCCTTTTAAGTTAAGTTATCCCTCCGGCCAAGCGATCGTATGCAAATGCAGCTCACATTTCTCAACACAAAAAATAGAAAGCAATCCTCATTTGCATTTCTAAATTTCTAAAAACCAGTAGCCAATATTTGGTCATCAAAAATATACAAAAAAAAAAAACACTGGAGAGAAAATATGCCAAAGGCCAATCTCAACGTTAACGTAGGCTCATTTACAGTAGCCAACCATTTTTCAACAATTTTGCATAAATTTTCAAAAAAAAAAAAGACGTTTTCACAACCCATAATCAAGCGAGCGCGAGAGAGAGACATTGATTGCCTTTGAAAGGAGAGTCGGCACAGAAAAAGATTTAATGAAGTTTAGCACGATCATTCCCCTAAGAGATCTTTCGCCGATCTCTGCCCTAATTGGATGCATAAAGGAGTGACTCGGCGACCCGGGGTAGGTGGCGGCCGTACCGAGTTGTTCAGCCCCCGCCAGATAAATGCTCGAAAAACTGTGGAATAATGAGATAAATGCGAAAAATTAACGATCGAAGAGCTGAGGCTTTAATCCAATCACAAACACGCAGCTGCATTTACATCACAACCGAAGCCCAGAAGTTGTTAGCCAAATTATACTTTTGAGCGTTTTTCGTTATTCGTTTTGCATATTTCGCAATTGTTATGGCAAATTGGCCAAGCCGGGCCAGCATGGCTGCCCAGAGAGGCTGACGGTGGAGGCTGGAGACAGCGATTCAAATGGAAATTGAGAGAGTTTTAATGGTGGCCACTGCCACACACCATTTTGCCAACTCCTCTCGTAAACGAAAACGTTTTAAGGCTTTTCATAAGCACTTTCTGCCATTTTTGTTGTTGCTGTTGTTTGTTGTTATTTTTTTTTTTTTGTTCGTTCTGTGTGTAAGTTATTCATTTTTGATTTTTTTAATGAATCTCTGATGAGTTGAGATCTGTCATATTTTGTACAATTGATATATGCATAAAAGAACATTAATTTAAAGAGATTTGTCTAATTAAGGCCAAAATTTGGTACACTAGGTTACATTTCCATGCATTTCCTCTTAAATCCTACTGTGATAAGAATAAACTTAAGTAGAGCTTGGAATTTCAACTCGGCTGTGTCTGTATGAGGCTGAGTTGGATGGGTTATTAAGCCGAACTTATCTTTCTACCATTATTTGGTTCACATTTGGAACAGACTATTCTCAGGGTTAGGTTCAGGAAACAGTACAGCATCTTCTCTGCCTTTGCAATGCCCTGAGTAGAAGGAGACTTAGGACATTAGGTCAACCTCTTCCACTCCACCTCTTAGAGACATTCGAACTAGAGATCCCAGCTCTAATGAAATGCATTCTCTCTACAGAATGGTTCAGTAGCGAGGACCCCCCTTCAGTTGTGAAAAAGAAAAGGGTTAACAAGGAACACATTTGGCAACGCAATGGGCCCAAAGGTCTAAGTGGGAGGCTTTCAAGGTTCCTGTGGTAGGTTTGGTAGCTGGAATCTACGAACCAAGTATCGAACTGAACTCTGAAGTTTCAGGTCGTCATCTAACTAAGTGATGTTAGCTAAATCGATCCAAAATTGCTTCAAAACTGGTCAAAATTTATCATGGCATTCACATGCCGAATCACAAATCGTTGGCAAGAGAATATGAAGTGGATAGAAAATCTTACGGTTACCTATTAACCCAAACTGAAGCAGCAACAGCGCATTGTTCCTATGCCTAATGAGGCTATTAACAAAAAATTACTATTACCTCCCACTCCCAGCAGCGATTAGTGGCCCAATCCATTCACAACTATTTTTCAGTCAATTTTTTTTGGTCATTCTTCTGGCATTCCTATTTTTTTTGTTTGAAAAATAAACTAGCCTATAAATAATGTAGCAACACAACCACAGAAAGAGTGCCCAGGTAATTACACCTCAACGAGCCAAAAAGAATCACATGGAACATGGCTGGAACACGTACAAAACAGAAACCACAACTCGGGCGCGTTTAATGCGTTTTAAATGGTTTCAAAATTTGATATAATTATAATTATGCTGCCGCTGCCGTTGCCGCTGCTGCGGCTCACTAAAAGTTGCGTCAAATGAATTCGAGTTTGTTGCTTCTAATTAATTGCCAGCAAATGGCAAACGCACGTGTGGGGAGGCCGAGGAGTACGCGGGGTCGGGGGGGGCCCCTTCCACTTGGCTGGTCAATTAGGCAACGAGTTGCATTTTATGCGTTTTTTATGCAAATATACAAAAAAATCCTGCTGGTGAAGTGCTGAGAGTCCTTGCCGATCATTAGCATGCGCTTCCCGCGTTAATTTGTGCGGCGCAAGAGAGCGAAAGTTGATAAATTATCACGTCGACATCGCTGGCTGTGATGTCTCAGTCAATGTCAAATGTAAATGATTATCATTATAATTGCAACTGTATCTGTATCTGTATCTGTATCTGTACCTGTATCTCTCTGGTTGTGTGTGTGTGTGTGTGTGAATCTGTCGCTAGTGGTTTTTTGGCTTAACCAAGCGTGAAATTTATTTAAATTCATTTTTAAGTGTGCGCATGTTGAGAAAAAAAATAAAACACTTTAATCATAAAAAATATCACACAGTCAGAACACACAGAAGCCAATACAAATACGAAATTCAAATCGCTGGAGAAACAATCCAAATGAAATCAATTAAGAAAGTCGGTCAAGCCCGACTATAACATACTCTTTACCTTGCAAAGTTTGTCTTAATAGAGCACACATACATATATGACTACAATTGTCCCAAGTTTACCACAGGGGTCAAACCAACAGAATTGCATTAGGCAAACAAATGAATACACACTTACCTCAGATAAGGCGGGGGCGGCAGAGAGCAGCACTAAGCTTTACAAATGTAAAGCTGTATATTAAAGCACACAATCACAAAAAAAAACAAAAAGCAATAGAAAGGACCAGAGCGGGCGCGACGGCAGGCTTAAATGATCGACACAGCAGAAGCACCGCTGGCGGGGGCGGGCGGCCTTAGCGAAACAACAACAACACTTTAAGAACACAAGCAAAAAGTACTGAGAGCGCGAGAACAGAAACTTAACAGAAAAGAAAAAGAAACAACAATGCGGCCGCCAGAACCAGAGACAGAGAGAGCGAGGGCCTCTATAACGGGAAAACAAACACAACTTGCATATACATATGCGGCCAAATTAATTCATTTAACTATTGCTTAAAATGATTAACTACAGGCCGCAAACACTTTCAACTCCACGCAGGAGTACGCCAAGATCCCGCCGATATCTTTACATTACTTCACAATGCTTTAATAAGCCGAAAATTTAATAAAACTTGGGAGCCCGAAGCACACGCAGCCGGCCACATCGAAACAAATTATCGAACTGGCCAACTATCGGTATCACTTATCGATACGTCAAACTGTTAAGTCCGTTGATTAATGTTAATTTTGAATGCAGTTTAAATGAAATCTTGTTAAGAATTTGAACTAAATTATTTGAAAAGTGAGCAATAGAAGAGTTTTAAATTAAAATAGATTATTATTACAGCTTGATGTTAGAAAATAGAAAGAAAAGAACGGTCTTGAGAAAATCAAAGAGAAATTTGAATTTACATTAGATTTAAATGAAATCTTGTTGAGAATTTGAACCAAACTATTTGAAAAGTGAACTTTAGAAGAGTTTTAAAATAAGATATTTGGTTATTCTAACAACTGGATTTTAAAATATTGCCAAAACACAACAATTATTCGTATGGCAGCATTTTGAGATGTTCAATATTTTTTAAATATAACACAAATTGTAGCTAATAATGAGAGTTTGAATTGTTAAAAAATAGAAAGACGGGAAAAGTCTAAAATGGTACGCGTAAAGGCTTAAAATTCAGTTTGGGTACCAAAAGTGTCCGTAAAAAATCCCTAAATTTCTTTTGGTTGCTGAAACAGCAAACTATGTACTTGAAATAGGGATAGCAATGGGTTAAGCCCTTTGATAAAGCTTTAAGAAACATTATTTTTAACAATTTCTGGCTAAAACTCTTAAAAAATGTACCAAATATGCCACTGAACCGCTTTTGAAGTGGCTCCAAGAGAGGTTTATGCCAGCCTTCTGCCTAAAGCGAAGTCTACTGATGATAAAACTGACTATACTTGTGTCTCATACACATTTGAAATTATTAGATGTAGCTTTCAAACAATATAAATCATGGAAGTGTCTGTCTCAAGCTTAGAGTGCCAAAAAGAAGCTAAGATCACGTAATATGTCTGCTCATTTGGCTACGATAAAGGTGAAATCTCTTGGAAATCACCCAAAACTTTGAATATAGTAATGCAAAATTATTTGAAAATACTGCTAGAATAAAATACCGCCAGAAATCAGCCTGTGCAAACACCACAAGCCAACGGATTCGTCGAAATCCACTGCGCAAGCAGAAAAATATGTCTCTCTCATGTGGCGCGTCATAAAACGTGACTTGGTGAGACACAGCGTTACAAAATTATGGTATTAATTATGTCAAATCCCAGGAAAATTATTCACAAATACCCCTCGTTACGTTGTCAAATCCTTTGCCCATTCCAATATATATATATAATTTAAAATTTGGATAATTTCTGTTATCTTTGCCATCCAACGATCAGAGTTTAGTCTTTTAATTACACCCATAAATTATGAACTCCAGCCTATCGCGCTCCCTAATCTGCCAGCTACAAGCTATCCGCCAGATACGGTTGCATATATGTATGTATGAAATATCTTTCTATAAGATGTATACTTAAGTCGTGTGATTAATTGTGGCCCAGCGATTCGCTGAGGCGGAAAAAAACTGGTGAGCTGGGCTAACAAAATTCAAATATACTCGCTCGCCCCCATCCCCCTCGAACTGCCGAAAATGCTGAGGTTAGTTACATTTTAAATGTTGTTGCTAAAACAACAGCAGCGGGAAAACTAATTTATGGGGTCGGACAAGAGAACAAGTGTTCGCGGTCCGAGCCGGAGTCGGAGTCGGTGGCCCGATGGCTCGGTGGTCAGTCATTACACCAACTGAAGCGCATCTATTATTACCACATTATTTAAATTTGCCTTGTTTGGGCAGCCGCTGCCGCTGCCTTGGTTGGCTGCCCTCGGGACGGAGACCCCCGAAGCTGGAAGAAGGTGAAAAGTGGAATTTTTGAATGATTTATAGTAATTTGGCTTAAGAGTTATGTTCACACTAGGCCCGAGCGTTGGCCGAGCATTGCATTTAATCTAATCTTCTGCATGCTCTCGCCGGAGCGCTCTCACTCTCTCTCTCTCTCTCGCTTATTTTTGGGGCGAGCTTACACTGGCAGAAATTTGTTAACCATGTTTGACAGCCGTCTTTCGTTATACCCTTGCAAAGGATATTATAATTTTGCCCAGAAGTTTGCAACGCATAGAAATATTCATTTCCAACCCCATAAACTATATATATTCTTGATCAGAGTGAGGAGCTGAGTCGATTGAGCTTTGTCCGTCCGTCTGTCCGTCTCTCTGTCTGTTTCTAGGCGAACTAGTCTCTTAGTTTCAAAGCTATCGAGCTGAAATTTTGCACAGAGTTTTCTTTTTGCTGCACACTACTAATATGTCGGAACTGACCGGATCGGATGACTATATCTCATAGCTCCCATAGGAACAATCGGTCGGAAAACTAGTTTTAGTATGAAAAACTTTTTTCTCTTCAATGGAAATGTCTCTTAACTTTGTAATCGTAGGTTTCCAATGTTTTTTTATAGTTCTACCAAGTTTTATTAAAATCGGACAACTATATGGTATAGCTGCCATATAAAAGATGGATCTGAAAAACAGTCTTAGTTAGAAAAACTTTTTTGTTTTTAATGGTAGCATCCTCAAATTGTAATTGAAAATTGTATTTGTTTGTATGACATGGTTTCACATAATTTTACAAATTTTTGGCCAAATCGGATGACTATATCATATAGCTGCCATACGAACGATCTTTCGGAAAATGGGAAGAAGCGTATTTTTTGAAAATATTTAGGCGAGCACTTGCAAGGGTATAAAAACTTCGGCACAGACGAAGTTAGCTTGGCTTTCTCGTTTTCTTTCTCTCTCTTCTATTTTGTCTTATTTCCTTCTACTCTTTAGCTTATTTCATACTGTTTTCTACTTGCCTTTGCCATTTTTTTCTTCTTTAGGGTTCCTTTTAATCTTCTTTTAGTCTCTTCTTCTCGATTCCTTCATTTTCCTTTCGAATTTCTTTTTATTCTCCTTTGTTTTTAACCGCTCTTTTCTTTTTCCTCTATTCTATCTTCTGTTTTTTACCTCTTTTACTTCAATATTCTTTTTCTTGCGTTTCTCCTGCTATCCTTCTTATTTTCTTTAATTTTTATTCTCCTCTTATCTTTCACTTTTGTGGTTTCTCTTTTCCCCTTTCTCTTATCTCTTTATCTATTTCTTTTCTCTATTTTTCCTCTCTCTCTCTCTCCTTTTTTCTGTATTATTTAAGCTCCTTTTCGCTGCTCCAGCTGATTGATTCTCCTTCTCTCTCCCTTTTTTTCTGCCAGTGTATTAAATTCTTCATCTCTCGCTTAATTCTTTTTAGTTTTCTATTTTTTTTTGGGTGGGGGGGGGGGGGGGGTCTGAATCTCCTTGGCCGTATGCAAATTAATGACAAATTAAGGTGTGTGTTTTGCAGCTCCGGCTGCCCCTCCCCCAAACCCATCCGTCCCTTCTCCGCCAGCTCCGCCAGCTCCTCCGCTTCTCCCACTGCTCGTGCTTCTCCTTCATGGAGCGTTAATGAGCCGACCCATCAAAAGACCCCTAGACCCCTTCACTCCTCTCCCCCCGCCCCGCCAGCCGCATCGCTTATCTCTTGCCTAGGCTCAAATTGGGTGTGAGAATAAATTTCTCAGTTTTTATGGGTCGCCCCGCTCGCTTCTCGCGTTAATAATGGCCACTCAATTGGTTTTTAAGCCTTTGTTAGGGCCGTTAGATTTTTATTCAAGATTAATTGTTAATTTTTTATTGTCGGTCTCATTTTCGTTGGCCTGGCCAAAAAGAAATTAAGCCAAGTTTGGTATCTCTCTCTCTCTCTCTCTCTTTTCATTTCTCGGAGATTTTTTGGGGGGAGGCGAACGGAAATGTTATCGCCGGAGCAAAGTACCATAATTTGTGGTCATAAATCTTTTAATCTAAACACCAAATAAGACGCATTTGATGTTGGCCCTAGATAGTGGGCGTGGCCGGCCATGGAAAGCGGCTGCAGTTTGGCCACAGCCCCCGATGCCACCGCCGGAGCATGTTTTTTTTTTTTTAGGTGCCCGCCAGCCGGCCAAATCGCATGCCAATCCAAAAATGGCAGCGCCACCAAACCATCAAATTAAATTCAAGAAAAAACGGGGCGATTATAAAAAAAGCTTTTAATTGTTGAATGTCGTGTCGAGATTGCGCTAGTCCACCGCAATAATACGAAAATGCAGCCACATCGCCCCACCAACAACAACAACAACAGCAACAACAACAACACGCACGGAGCGCCCGCCTTGGACGGTCCGAACATTTTTGTGTTAAATGCGATTAATTGCGATATTATATTCTTATGTAATCGTAAACGTAATCATAGTCGTAAAAACGCTACACAAAATATAAAATATGTGCCGTGGGTGGGGCGGGTGGATCGGCAGTGGGGGGGGAGGGGTGTGGGAGAGACCAGTAGGTGAACGGGTTGGATTTCAGCTGCGGCCACCAAAATCACTTGGAGCTGTAAAAGAGGAAGTGCAGTGCAATGGAGCTGGCACCTGGCGTGCCTCAGTTGGTTCGAGAAGCGGCAGTTGGAGTGGAGTTTCTGCATGCGATACGAAATACTAGGGAAAAAGTGCCATCAAAGTCAGGGCACGCCTAGTCTATAATGAACTTAGTTTAGCTAGACTAAGATAAGTCTCACTCAACTTAGATATAACCCTCAGCCTAATGTTTTATTACCCAACCCAACCGAAATCGAACCTTTAGTCGAACCTTCAAATCGAAGCTTAAACCGAACCTACAAAACGAACTCTTAATCAATCTAGAGTCCAAGCATAACCAAGAACCTTAAGCCGAACCCAAGAACGAACCTCAAATTGAACATTAAGTCGATTCTAAGAACGAAAATGAACTTTACTTCGAACCTTAAGCCGAACCTCAACCAAAACCTTAGAAAGAATCTAAAATCGTTGCTTAAATAGTACCTTCAGCCGAACCTCCAACAAAACCTTAGAACGGATCTTGAATCGAACCGTAAGTCAGACCCTTAGCCAGACCTTAAAAACGAATTCTTAATCAACCTTAAATCCTATCTTAATTCAAACTTTAGAACGACCCATGGAACTAACCTTAAAACAAACCCCAACCGAACCTCAAAAACCTAGAACCTATAGAACCTTATAACGAAATATTTAACCAACCTTTAACCGAATATTGGAAGCAACCTTTAATAAAATCTTAATCCAAACCTCAGAAGAACCTTAAAAGCAAAAATGATGTAGATCCTTAAGTCGAACTTTAAGCCGAACCTCAAAACGATCCCTCAGTCAACCCAAAATCGAACCTTGAGTCGAACCTTAAACAACTTTCACTCAGAGAAAAAAAGGATGATTTCCGGTATCCATTTGGGAGGGATATGTCTGAAATATCCTTTTAATCATCCAACGGATCTAAAAATCATCCAAAGGATATGAAAAATAATGATCCTTGGGATGATTTTACAGCTCCGTTGGATGATTAAACGGATATTTAAGACATATCCCTCCCAAATGGATACTTTTTTGGATCTTTTTTTTTCTGTGTAGAAAGAATATTATGCAGAACCTTAAACCCAAGCTTGAGCCAACCTTACAATAAACCTTTAATAGAACCTTAAAGCAAACCTCAGAAATAACCCAAAACAATTCTTAAATAGACCCTTAAGTCGAACCTTGAAGTAAACATCACAAATGATCCTTAAATCAATCAATATTAGCTCGAACCTTCGGTCGAATCTTAACAGAACCTCAACAAAATACCTCAAAGCGATATTTGTATGTAAGCTAAAGCCGAACCTTAGCCCGAACCTTAAGTCGAACCATTAATTGAACCTTAAACCAAACCTCACAGAGATCCTTAAAACGATCCTTAAGCCGAACCTACATAAAATACTTTAGAATCAACATAAAAACGATACTTAAAGAGTACCTTGTACCCAACCTTAGGCCGAACCTTTCATCTAAACGAACTTAAAATTGAACCTTAAGCCAACCTCAGCAAGAACCTCAAAACGGTTGTCAATTAGAACCTAACATTGAACCTTAAGCCAAACGCTGAATCGTATCTTTATACGAACCTTCATCCAAACTTTAAAACGAAGCTTAGGTAGAACCTTAAGCAGAAACTTAAGCCTAACCTTGAATCTGACATTAAACTGAACCTCAAAAAGAACTCTAAAAATATTATTAAATCAAACCATAACTTGAAGCTCAAAAATAACTATGAAACAGGCTTTAAATCGTACTTAACATAAGCTAACCCAAGGTTTAGCCTGATCTTTCCTAACCTAGACCTAACCTACACCTAACCTAGACCTAGCCAAGTCCTAGCCTAGACCTAACCTAGACCCAACTTAGACCTTACCTAGACCTTTCCTTGAACTAACCTAGACCTAGCCTAGACCTAACCCAGACCTAACCCAGACCTAACCTAGACCTAACCTAGACCTAACCTAGACCTAACCTAGACCTAACCTAGACCTAACCTAGACCTAACCTAGACCTAACCTAGACCTAACCTAGACCTAACCTAGACCTAACCTAGACCTAACCTAGACCTATTCTTGAACTAACCTAGACCTAACCTAGACCCAACCCAGACCTAACCCAGACCTAACCCAGACCTAACCTAGACCTAACCTAGACCTAACCCAGACCCAACCCAGACCTAACCCAGACCTCACAGCTCTCCTCAACTTACCCAGAGCTAAAGTAACTTCTACACTTTCTTAACAAAGGACTGAACCTTTGCAAACCGATTTCTGTTTCAACTTCAAAAAGGTAAAGCGAATTTTTCGATTTGATTGTAGATTTGGTCCGAATCACGCGATTCCAACTGTTGTAGGAAGTTCTGCCGGTGCCTCAGCAACTCAACTTCCTCTCTCTCTTTTTGTTTTTTTTTTTTGTTTTTGTGATTTTATAATTTCTAATTTAATTTTAAGCTGAGCTCTTTGGAACTATTGCAACTGCATGCAACTCTGCTTTATGGCTCATGACAACATGCAACATGACGTTGAGGCTACGTAGGTTTGCCACTTGGGAGAGCCCCGCAGAACAGTTACTCGCCGGCGGCAGCCTCTCGCCAGTTCGTTGACTCTTTTGCTGTTATAATTGCCACTAAAAATGTCAGGTGCTAAACGCTATCAGCCAAGTAGAACCGGCCAGCCAGCTAAAACAACAACAACATGGCATTATAATGACAATAAAAACAAATTTACAGATTTCCATTTAGAACAAAAAAAAAAAAAAAAACACACAGAAACGAAATTAAGTGTAGGCACCAAAAATTAGTATCGCCGTTTTCCATCTCCATCGGAACAGAAGGGAACACAGCCCAGCAACACGCATTTTTATGACCGGGCGAGGGCGAGGGCGGCGGGAAGGTGCCACAGACCCCATTTGATACACACGACTAACCCCGGCACCAGACCAAACACCCAGCGAGAGCGGACCGAGAGTCGCAGCGGACCGGAAGCGATGCTTATCTGAGTCTCAGTCCCAGTCCGAGTTCAGCGGTTCAGCGGCGAGGCAGGGAAGGGTACGGGGGCCGTTTGGGATTTGCCAAACTGGAGGCCCAATACAGAATCTATATATCCATGGAGTAACGCCCGAAAGTGCTTACATTGTCTGGACGATAACCAAACCGATTAAAATATTTAAATTTTCTGCGCCTGCGCCGCCGCCTGATAAATGAGACAATTTCCCTGCTCCGCATTTACATATAAAAAGGCCAGGCAAACGAGATTGAGGCGGTCGTCAGGCTTCGCTGCCCGTTTAATTGTTCCTGTCGCGCGAATTTCTAGTTCCTGGCCACAGACAGAGCGAGTGGAAATGCCCGACTCCCGCCTTGCGTGTCGCCCATGTTGGTTGCAATTATTTAAATCATTAAACGAAAACCTAACCAACTGTTAAAACATGAACTAAAATGCATTTAACTGTTTTGGGCTGTTTTGTCAACAAAGCGCTGTCATCGTCATCGTCATCGTCATCGTCATCATCATCATCATCATAGTCAGCGGCGGCGTCATCTTCACTCCGCTCCTGTTTCCTCTGTTTCCTGTCACTGATTCACGACATTGTCGATGTGGTTCGTGTGGTTCTGTCTGTCAGCACTTTAAACGCAATTACCTGGCCACACTGGGCACCCCCCACACTCACACACACACACACGTACCACTCACACATAATTGTCATAATGACATTTTGAATGCCATTTCAAGTGTTGGTCAAGTGGGAGGGTAACCGGAAATGGGGTGGAGGGGGAAATGCAAACAAATATGTCAAATAAACGTTCTAAAAACAATTTACGAATATTTTGCACTCAACTCTAGTACAAAAATTACCCGTTTCGAGTGCCAAATTCTTATTTTAAGATTTAGTTTTCCATACCGTAATACTTCATTGATTTCAAAACCTTCTTTTAAGACCCGATTAACGCTTAAGATCAGTATTAAGTATTTTGAAATCACAAAACCAAAGTACAAAGTGTTCTTTAAGCCCAACAAATTGTAAAGCTTATCGAATTTACCGAATCGAAGCTTACCGAATCAAAGAAGGCTGAAAAGAGGGTATTGCTGTAGCTCTGAAAGTAACCATCGGTAACTCTGATACCTACAGACTAAAGAAAGCTGAACTTTTTGAGCAAATAAGGCACCCAGCTGGCCTACAGTTTCTTAACAAACTTACTAACTAACCTCCTCAGCCATTTGGCCATTTCAGCGCTACTTTTTTGTGAACTTTGTAAGAAAAAAAGGCACCCAACTGGCAGCCAACATTTCGAAAAACACATTTCTAACTCGCTTTACATATAAAGCACCTCAGTCGTATGAGATTTTCTGGGACGCAAAGTATTTCTAATATCTTCAAACTAAAGAGAAGTGAGCTATGTGAGCAAATGGGGCACCCATCTGAGAGATAACTTGCATATAAACGAAGTATATTCATAAGAGCACTCCTCTCCCCTACCAAATAGAACCCCTTTTGCGCTCTCCCCTCCCCTCCTCCCATGTGTGTGTATCAAGAACCCAAACGCTTATTTGTCTCTCCCTCAACAAGCTACACAGCTTGAAAAAAAAAAAAAAAAAAAATACCCTTGAACAAATCGACATTAGCATTGCGACTGCAAAATGCTTTTCCGCCCAACAAGACGTGAAAATGACGCTTGTGTGTTGGCTGACTGAGCAGACGCTACACGCTTTAAAAAGCTACAAGATTTTCCAGGCTGCGCATGCGCAGAGCGAAGGCGACGCGACGTTCGACTTCCGTTGCTTTTTGACTCTGGGGGCCTGGAAATTTATGCAGTTTTAAGTAAATTTGTTAAATGCGCGCTTTAATGCTTCGTTAACGCTTCGTAAATTTTTCACAAAAAAAAAAAAAAAAAAAAAAAACTGAAGCAAAACTTCAGACTTGAGAACCGCCGTCGTCTGTCGTTCGCGGGAAGAGAGTGCCGCATAAAAGTCAACCACCTGTAATGAACTGACGCCACCGCAATTTAATTCACTCCACTTGGAAACTGGCACTGAAACTGGAACTGGACGGTGGAGCACATGACCATGGAGTTTCTGCAGCGATGCAAAACTGTGCGTTAGCAGGGCTAATGAGCGACCCCTTTTCCATTTTGGTGCTAGCGCTCCATAATTAGTCATAGTAGGTGAGATGGATGGCCTTGCCGTGGAGCCTGCTTGGCCTGGTCGCAGGTCTCTGCGGTTGACAAAGCTCCTTTGAAACTCAATCTATTGTCACTAATTAAGCTTAGCTCAGTCAGTAGAAGAAAAGTGCTTAATTTGCAGTTAATTTTCAAACTTGCGGTTTTCGCATCTAGCCTGCTTCTCATAGACAGCCCCCCCCCCCACCCCTTTTCGCCGCCCCACCGCCACTCAATTGTTTGTAAAATTGTTTGCATAACATTTTACACCAGTTTACTTCTATGAGATTGTTAGCTAGAGTCATAATTATGTTAAATATGTGATGGGACCTGCGTTGCACTGTGATGACTGTACTTGTTGGGTAATTGGGTGGTAGGAGGGGGAGACATGGATATATGTATATACAGATTTTATCGGCATTTTAACACCGTAACACATCTCCATCTCTCGCTCACTCGCTCTGTGTCTCTGTCTCTGTCTTTTAGGCTGGCTGTCAATATTCGTTAAGCCATTTCCAGATGTCGTTTGTATAAGCTAAAGTGTCAAACCTGACAACAGGCCGGGACATTTGCTTAATGATCTTTCGCACAAGTTTCGCGGCAATTGTAAGATTGTCCATGGAGATGAGCTAATTCAAAAGTTGTACACTGAGCGAAATTTTGGGAGGTGTTTGAATGGAATTTCATGTGGAGAAGTTGATATTCGCGGGTGTAAAATATTCTGTATGGAATGTGTGTGTTTCACTTTTTACTCAGTACTCGATACCCAGTACTCGATACTCTGTACTCCATACCCAGTACTCGATTCGCAGCAATCCAAACTTGCTATTCGGTAACCAAAACTCAATTCCCAGCAAGCGATACCTGCAATTCGATACCCAGTACTCGATACTAAGTACTCGATACCATTTACTTGTTACTCAGCACTCGATTTTAAGATCTCTATCCACTTTGTACTTGAAAATCGATACCAATACTCGATTTTCAATACTCGACACTCGTTACTCGCTACTAAGTACTCGATACTCAGCACTCAGTATTAATCAGTCAATACAAAGTACTGAAATTGATTATTCAATACCCCGTACACAATGCACAGTACTCGATGCACGATAAGAACCAAGTTCTTAATGCTATATACTCGATACTAAGTACTTGATACCACGAACTTGATACACAGCGCTCTATTCTCAGATCTCTATATACTTCGTACTCGATTATCGATGCCAATTACTCGACACTTGCTGTTCGATATGCACTCAATATTAAGCACTCTTTATAAGCTACTCGCACTTCTTTTTTAGAACCCAGTACCCAAAACTCAGTACTCTTTACAACATACTTAAAATACGATTTTCACCATTCGTCACTCGGTACTCGCTACGAAGTACTCGATATTCAGTAGTCAATATTAATCGAGCTTGATTTTTGAGAGCCCAATACTCAAAATTTAGTGCTCGCTATTGAACACTGAATTCCTTGATCTCTAGACTTAGTAATTGATAAAGCAAATCAACTACTCAATACTAAGAACTCGATAGCTAGTCACACGAAAATTTGATAGGATACTAGATATTTGATTGTCGTTACGTGGTACGCGTCACGCGTCACTACTTTAAGTAACTTGGGAGTGAGAGTGTGTGTTACTCTATACGTAGCACTCGATGCCTGGTACTTGATAGATTAAACAAGAAAGAAAGTCGGTCAAGCCCGACTATAACATACTCTGTACCAAGAAAATTCTTTCTTTTGATCATAACTCGAAAACCGTTCATCCGATTTTCTTCATTCTTTTGGCGGATCGATAAGTTATCGTAATAACTAAATATGTCCAGAAGGAACAAGCCATCTATCTTCAAAACTGTAGGAGATATGACGTTTTTTCTAAATTGCGGGGGCGGGAGGGGGCGTGGCCAAAATTGAAAATAAACTTGATCTGCCTGCAGACATTAGAAGCATATGTCCCATACATGTCAAACCTCTATCTCTTACCATCTCTGAGATCTGTGCGTTCATACGGACAGACAGACGGACGGACGGACAGACGGACAGACGGACATGGCTATATCGACTCGGCTGTTGATGCTGATCAAGAATATATATATACTTTATGGGGTCGGAGATGCTTTCTTCTGGATGTTACATACTTTTGCACAAACTTATTATTATATAACAAGTAAGGGCGCTGCAGTCGAGTTTCCCGACCACAAAATACCCTGTTCATTTGTTTTCATTTAATTGTTTTTGAATTTCATTAAATTATCCCAAATGTAGGCAACACTTTTTTCTAGTCCTGACCAACAAGTAGGGGGGGTCCTCTTATCAGCTCAACTGTTTCGCTTATAACTCCGGTGTTTTTTGACCGATCTGATTGTACTTTTCAGAATAGATAGATATTGGGCCTAGCTTGATGTATACTAAACCACGAGGCTCTAACTTGAAAATTGTGGATCTGACGCCTATTTAGGTCTAGGATTTCTAGAGGAGGTCTAGGTTTTTTGGGGATAAAAGGGGGACGGGGTGGAATTTTTCAAATCTGAAACAAACTTGATCTGCGTACAGCATAAATCTACCTTCGTGCAAAAATTTGTGGCTCTATCTCTTATAGTCTCTGAGATCGACGCGTTCATACAGACAGACAGACGGACAGACGGACGGACGGACAGACGGACAGACGGACAGACGGACATGGCTATATCGACTCGGCTGTTCATGCTGATCAAGAATATATATACTTTATGGGGTCGGAAAATTTTCCTTCTCCCTGTTACATACATTCGCACAACTTCATGATCCCCCTTTTCCCATTTTCAATGGGAACAGGGTATAATAAAAACTGGGATATGCTTTCAGGTTGACTTTTTAGTATACCCCAATTTGGTTCAGTGCATAAATTTGCAGTACATAAATCATAAATACCGAAATCAATTTGACGTTGGTGTTTTTTTTTTTTTTTTTGTTTTTTTTTTTTCAATTAACAGCATTATGTTTTTGCTTAAGTTGGGGTTTCAGGCTCAGCTCGATCTGCGATCTGACGATCAGCGATCGCCGCTTAATAAACTTGTTGTGTTTGCCAAGAACAACAACAACAACAACCAAAAGCAACAGCGAGCGGACAGAAATTATAAATCGTTTCTGACATTTCAATTGACAGACACCAATGAGCGAGTTAATTTTCCAAGCCAACGTGGCCAAACCGAAACACTTTACAGTGCGTAGCAAAAGTCAGTACCCGTGCCCCGGCTACTGTGTTAGCTGTCGCTCAAACTGGCGATCAAATCCAAAATGTGATTAATTTCTTGCATATTAGAAATCATTTTTCAATTACCAACACGACGAATTTGTGACAACTTATCAAAAAAAAACTCGAAACTGGAAACTGGAAACGAAAATCAAAAGTGATATCAATAAAGAGATCAACTGTTAAGAGAAAGCAACAAAAAGTAGAAAACTGATGAATGAACGTAGGCAATTGTAAGAAGTAAACGTAGGTAACCCAGCCGCCTCGAGATCGCGCGGTCAAGCAGGCAGCCAGCGGCAAACCAGCGGCAAACCAGCGGCAGCCAGCGACAGCGACAGCGGCAGAAGCAGCCTGCCTCACCACCACCAGGCAAACGCATCGCGATCTTTAAGCTGCTTAGGGGATTAGTGTTTTGAGACATTTGACACGTTAACGTTGCACACTCGCATTCACTCACTCACCTCTTGGTCTACATAAATAAACAGCCGAGTGGCAAACTTGCCCCACTAAATACCCCGAAAGGAAGTGCATTGCGCCGCTTAAGAAATGTATCCCAATGAATAAGCACAAAAATGAAAAATAAGGCGAGAAGGGAGACCAGAACAAACAATAAAAAAATAAAAAGAAAAGGGAACAACACAACAACAGCGAAGAGCAGAGCTCGCAGGCTACTTGAGCAGCGCAGCCAGAAGACGGTAGCCGGTGGAATTGTGGACTGAAGTGGCAGTAATTAGAAAAGGAATCACCTTTATAGAAGGGAGAAGGGGGGCACAAATTGGGCGAAATAAATGATCTTCTCTATGGCTTTTTCAAGCACTGCGTCCGCTTGCTGTTGCCTCTGGCAACCTACTCTGCTCCAATTGCCGATCGCTGGTCTTCAGCACAGATACAAGGCGTCTAATGATTCATCTCCCACTCCATAGAGTTGTGTATATTCTGTTCTTTCATAAGCTTCAACACAGCTCAGCTGTGTCTGTCTTCTTCAAAAATCACTTCTTAAGCTTCTACTTATCAGATTTTTAGATTTGTGGCTAGGTTCCTTTTAAATGTCACTTTCTAAGCTTCCCTGTGATTCTTGATTATATGAGATGTATCCATTTGTTCAAAATATATCTTTACAGCACGTTTTTCTAACTAAGACTACTTTTGGGGCCTCACTTATCTATGACAGCTATACCATATAGATGTCCGATGTGGACCAAACTTAGTGGAATCATGAAAAAGCATAGCAAACTAGGAAATACAAAGTTTGGAGACGTTTTCATTGAAAACAAAAAACTTTTTCTCACTAAAACTAGCTTTTCGATCGAACGTTCCTATGACAGCTATATGCAAAAGTCAACCGATTTTGATACAACTTTCTGGAATTGTGTTAAAGCATATTAAATAAATATATATAAATTTTAGGAACATTTCCATTAAAAACAAAAAAGTTTTTCTCACTAAGACTACTTTTCAGACTCTACTTTTCTATGACAGCTATACTATATAAATGTACGATTTCGACTAAACTTGGTGGAATCCTGGGCAAGCATAGCAAAAAGAGAAATACAAAGTTTGGAAGCGTTTCCATGGAACACAAAACAGTTTTTCTCACTAAAACTGGTGTTTTGACCCATTGTACCTATGACAGCTATATGCTAAAGTCAACCAATCTGGCCGGGTTCGACATATGTGCAGCGTATTTGTATTAAGAGGCTACGTGCAAAGTTTGCTGAAGATAGCTTTCAAACTGATGGAGAAGATGTACCAAAATTGTGCTAAAATATATGAATATTTTCAATGAAGCACAAATTCTGAGTAAAAGTTTGCTAAAATGTATAAAACTTTTCAATTTACAACAAATTCTGAGTAAGATTGAGCTAAGACATGGGAAACTTTTAAATTTTCAGTAAATTCTGATTAGATTTGTGCTAAAACGTTTGAAACTTTTCAATTTACAGCAAATTCTGAGTAAAATTGGCCTAAAACATATGAAACTTTTCCATTTACCATAAATTTCGACTGTTATAGTGCTTAAGCATATGAAACTTTTAAATTTACTAAAAATTCTGAGTAAGATTGCGCTAAAATGTGTAAAACTTTTCAATGAACCATACATTTTGAGTAAGATTGAGCTAAAACATAGGAATCTTTTCAATTTACAACAAGTTCTGAGTGAGATTGAGCTAAAATATATGAAACTTTTCAATTTACACTAAATTCTGAGTAAGATTGTGCTACAACATAGGAAACTTTCCAATGAACCATAAATTCTGAGTAAGATTGAGCCAAAACATGTGAAACTTTTCAATTTACAACAAATTCTGAGTGAGATTGAGCTAAAATGTATGAAACTATTCAATGAACCATAAATTCTGAGTAAAATAGTGCTAGAATATGTGAAATTTTTTAATTTACAATCAATTCTGAGTAAGATAGTGCCAAAACATATGAAACTTTTCAATTTACAACAAATTCTGAGTAATATTAAGCAGGGCTGCAAGCCGGCTTAGAACCGAACCTCTTAAGAAATGAAAGCTGCACCCGAACCTGTTCCGAACCCAACATTTCGGTTCGGTTCAACAAAACTGACACAAAAATTTGACCTTCTGTCTACCGACTTCATCTGTTATTTGGCGCGACTGACTTCTAAAATGGGCAGGAGAGTGGAAAAAAATCTGGCAAAACGATTAGATTTCTTTATAAAATCCCTACCCATAACAGTCTCTGTATTTAAAGCTCTACGGCTCTAAAGCTTCTTGAATAATTCTAAAAAGCAAGACTCCATCATTATTGTGGTAATATTTTTCTATGTAAGCCACGAAATGGAATTTTTGAATATTTCCATGTTTTCTACTAACCAATTTCGACCCAAATACCACTTGGTCCCCTTACAGTTTTGGGGAGTTTTTAGATCGAATGTTGTTTTCAAAACACATAGAAGACAATAGACAATAGCATAGACTGAACCAAGGTTCGAACCAAAACCATCTCCCAAAAACCTGGAACCTTAACCATTCGTTAATTTGGGTTCGAACCAGTGCAGTGTACCGGAGATCCGAATATTGTTTTTGGTTTGCAGCTCTGATATTAAGCCTAAACATATGAAACTTTTCCATTTACCATAAATTCTGTCTATAATTGTGCTAAAACATGGGAAACTGTTAAATTTACAATCAATTCTGAGTAAAATAGTGCTAAAATATGTGAAATTTGTTTAATTTACAACAAAATCGGAGTATTATAGTGCCAAATCATATAAAACTTTTCAATTTACAAAAAAATTTTGAGTAAAATTGTACTAAAACCAGGGATGCAAACCACTAGAAAATAAGTACTGGTTCGGTTCAGTGGTTCGCACAGTTTCTAAACCGTCGGTTCGGTTCATAACATGGTTTTTAGAGTTAAATGAACCGCGGTTTCGGTTCGGTTCAGTGGTTCATAAAGGCATATGATTTCGGTGAAGTGGCTATACGACCATTTTTGAAATTTGATTCCTATAATCCATTCGAATATCTTTAAAATCCTTAGAGCAATCTGCAAAGATTATTATGTCGGATTCCCAAAACTCGTCTATCAGTTCCTGGAGGAATGCCCTTATTTATTGGCAGATTAAGATTGAATTAAGGTTAAGAAGTACCACAGAAAATTGAAAATATTGTCTAATGAAAAGACAAATTTAGATTGATGACGGGTAAATTAAGAGATCGGCGGGAAATTGCAGAAGACTTGTAAAATTCTCTTCAGGTCATCCTTAAAAGTTATATCGATCCGACAACGCTAAATATGTAGAGGGTCGAAAGAAATGTTTGAAAATTATCTTCGGGAAACGATTCAAATTTCCTAATTAATCAAAATCATTGGCTTGAGGAAAACAATTCCAGTTAAAACTCGTCAGAGAACTGAACCGAACCGAACCGTTTTTATTTGTGGTTTTCGGTTCGGTTCAAATGAAAGGAAGCCGGTTCGGTTTGCGGTTCGGTTCACCAGCGGGAATAAGCGGTTCGGTTCGGTTCAAAACCGGTTCAGCTCAGAACCGGTTTGCATCCCTGACTAAAACATATGAAACTTTTCTGTTTACAACTAATTCTGAGTATTAAAGTGCTAAATCATATGAAACTTTTCATTATATACTAAAATTCTGAGTAAGTTTGTGCAAAAACCTGTCAAACTTTTCAATTAAAAACACACATTTTGACTAAGATTTACGCCCAATGATGGACAACTTGTCAGTTTAAGTAACCAAGTTTGAGAAGCCGCCAAACTGTAAGGACTGTCAACGGTGAACTTTCACTTTTGCACCACATTAGGGACTCTTACCTGACTCCTCCCTCTGCAGCGTATGCATTGCCACCACCTTTTGGCATAAGACCGAGAAACGTTTAAGACACCTTTTTTTTTTTTTTGTTTGGGGGTAACGCATCAATGGGCAGTGGCTGCTGCAGCAGCAGCAACATCAGCAATAACAAGAAACTGCATCTCTTATCTTAATCTGGGCAAATTCAATTTAAACTCAATACGCAATTTACGCAAAAAGCATTTTAGATAAAAGGACAACGACGAAAATAATCGTAAAGAACTGGCCGGCCGGCAGCAAAGTGAGCAGCCGCAGCGGCAGTCGCAGCGGCAACGGCGGCAGCGGCGAAGCGGCTTAAAAGTCGCTGCTGCGCATGGGCAACGCAGCGCGAGGAAAAGTTGACAAATGCCAAAACGCAAGCGGATTCTGTGTGACACTTGGGTAAGGGACTTAAGGCCATCGTCGCATCGCCCGATGCATTCAATCGTTCAAATCGTTTTGCGCTAAAACTCACGTGACGAGTGCAACGACTCCTGCGGACGCTGCCGCCGATGCCGATGCCGCTGCCGCTGCCGCCGCAGTTTTATCAGATTTCTTAAGTGCCAAGCGAACTTGTTGGCTTTTTGTCGTCTTTAATGTGACACTCGTGATGTGATGTGATGGGATGGCGATGGCGATGGCATCATGGGCATTGCAATTCGTGGGAAATTAATTTGCACACTTAAACTAGAGCAAAATGAATAGAGCCATTAAAGCTGGTTAACCGAAATTGAAAAACCATGTTCCGAACATTTATGGGGACAAATGCCGCCGCCGCCGCCGCCTCCCCGGGACTGGGGCCACATAAAAAACACCCAAGACCGTATGGCCAGCGCGGAGCGAACATCAAAGCGATGCTGGGGGAGATCCAAGCTGTAAGATTTAATGCTTATTTGCGCAAAGTCAAAACAGATTTCGTTGCGCCCATAATCATGACATAAAAAAGCAGAACAAAACCGATTTTCAATTCAATTTCGAATGCGCACCGGCGATTTAATTAAAAACGCGCTTGGCCGCCGCACTGGTATGGGTGAGGGTGAGGGAGCGGGTGCGGGAGCGACGGCGCGACGGCGCGGCGTGTAGGTGTGTGAAAGCTTAGCCGGATTGCATAAGCATGTTGCATGCGGCATGCACGAAGTAGACCCCAAAAAAAAAACAAGCGACCAAACTTCCGCGAAAAGGAATTAAAAATTGAGGCACGAGAGCAGATCACAACAATTACAAATTACGCATACGCCACTTTGTACAATTGCAATAACAGACAGAGTGCTTGGCAATGCACCACAAACGCCACGCTCGGCCAAGCACAAAACATTAATAAATACCTGCGGTTTAATTTGAAATAATTTGTTTAAACATTTCCTATTGTTTTTCGCCCGCTTTACGTTCTCACACAATCTACACCTGCTCTCAGCCATAATTATTAGATATAGAGAAATAATTTTGTACCGTGCTTTGTGGTGGTGGGTCGCGTGTACCGATTTTCCCGTATATTTTGTACATAAATTGTTAAGCAAGATCAGCGACTAATCGCACATTGGCAATTATAGCACAAAGTTGCGAAAAACCCCAAAGAATTCTTCACAAAGAATTTTAAATGAGGGGATGAGAATTGAATTGGCAGCAATCGGTGCAATCCAATTTGGAATAATCATTGGAGATCGGGAAGAATTCATGGGCTACATTCCCGGGAAACTGGGAAACGGCTTGGAAGCGGTTCGAAAAACGATTGGAAACGTGGTTTGAAGACTTGCTGAGGTAGTTCTTTGAGCTAAGTGCCTTAAAATTGGGTTAAAAAAGTTGGTAGAATGGAGAGTTAGATATATTAATGGCTTAAAACCGGTTTTGAACCGGTTCAGAAGTGGTTCAGAGGCATAACTCTGAAGCTATTGGAGCTAGGAACTGGAAATTCGGTGTGTGGGTTGTTGGTACGAAGTCCAGAACATTTTTCCTGATCCGAACCAGTTTACGGAACCGGTTGAAAAGTGGTTCAGAGGCATAACTTTGGAGTTATTGGAGCTAGTAACTGGAAATTCGGTGTGTGGGTTGTTGGTACGAAATACGAAGTATTTTTCCTGATCCGAACCAGTTTACTGAACCGGTACAAAAGTGGTTCAGAGGCATAACTCTAAGGGTTTTGGAGCTAGAAACTGGAAATTTGTTGTGTGGGTTGTTGGTACGAAATTTGACATACATTTCCTCATCCGAACCAGTTGACTGAACCGGTTTAAAAGTGGTTCTGAGGCATAACTCTGAAGTTATTGGAGCTAGGAACTGGAAATTTGATAAGTGGGTAGTTGGTACGAAATTTGACATATATTTCCTCATCCGAACCAGTTTACTGAACCGGTTCAAAAGTGGTTCAGAGGCATAACTCTGAAGTTATTGGAGCTAGGAACTGGAAATTTGATAAGTGGATAGTTGGTACGAAGTCCAAAGTATTTTTCCTGATCTG
Organism: Lordiphosa andalusiaca; assembly: GCA_035044965.1. Taxonomy (NCBI): domain Eukaryota; kingdom Metazoa; phylum Arthropoda; class Insecta; order Diptera; family Drosophilidae; genus Lordiphosa; species Lordiphosa andalusiaca. Next base: position 80,242 of record JAWNNM010003204.1, read on the forward strand.
AACCACTGAACTGAACCGGTTCAAAAGTGGTTCAAAGGCATAACTATGAAGTTATATGAACTACGAGCTACAAATTTGGTCTGCGGTTTGTGGATACGAAGTCCGATATGTTTTTCCTGAACCGAACCAGTTGACTGAACCGGTTCAAAAGTGGTTCAGAGGTACAACTCTTAGGTTTTTGAAGCTAGAAAGTAGAAATTTTGTATGTAGATGGTAGGAATGACATATAAGGCAGTTTCCCAGTACCGAACCAGTTGGCTGAACCGGTTCAAAAATGGTTCAGAGTCAGTATTTTGTAGTTGTTGAAGTTAAGAAGTGAAAATATGGTAATATGTACTGCTGCTTGTGTATCAATAAGACCAAACTATGCTTAACTTAAGCATTTCCTCAATTCCAACTAATCCAACAAAGTTCTTAAAAATAAAATAAATCTTTTTTAACCAAAACAATTTAATTCAACTGAAACTCCAGCATTAATTGTCTGAGGCTTCAATCATACGGCTTCGGGCCATATCAACTGATCTCTCGGCCCACACTTCAAGCATATTTGTTTGCTTTTGACAAACTTCTTGTGACATTTGACTGGCACTCGCCGCGGCACATTCGATTCTCAGACAAACAGGCAAAAGGCATTATTAACGCTTTGCTGATTTGATTAAGCGTCAGACAAATGTATGAAAAAAACAAAAAAAAAACACCAACAGGGTGGGGGGCGAGTACAAAAGGTTTCGTCACACCAACCAACTGACCTGCTCCTTAGCTCGTCTATGCGAAACTAACCCAATTTTGCACAAATCTCCGACAATTATTCAACACATTTGGCAACAGACAACCCGATCGCAAGGCAAGGCGCAATATCAGCTTAAAGCCCAAGAGCAGCAGCAGAAAAAGATAAAAAAAAAAACCAAAAACGTCCCCATGTAACTGTCATAATTAAAGTAATTTGGTAGAAAATTTTTAGCCAATTAACCAAAAAAAGACGCAGAAAATGTGACGCCGCAGCAGACGCAGATGATGACGACGATGACTGACAGGGCACAGACAATACAAGAAAACTACTTAGTTTAATACGATAAAATGCCATCATAATACTAACAACAAGACGATGACGCCAGCAAAACGACGAGCAATGACTAGAAAATGGATTCAAGTTTAAAAATAGTTGACGCATTTTTACGCATTTTAGTGGGCAAACATTTAATTGAAAGATCAGACGAACGGGCGATGATGGTGGGGAAGCGGGGAAGGTATGGATGCCTCTTTTTTTTTGTTGGATCTACATGTTTTTACCTTTCAGTTTTGGAGTGCAGAAAACTTAGACTTATACTTATACAGATACTCCACAAACTCTGTCAAATAAAGTTTCAAAAATCTAATTTTTTTCTTAAAACGGATGAACTTGTGAAAGTTCCATAAGAAATTGTGGGAAAACCTTCACCCTGAACTGTTCTAGTGATGCCAGTGAATCTTTTTCGGTTCAAAAAGTCGAAATATGTTTGCGAAAACGTTTTACCAAGAATAAGTTTGAGCTTACAAACCAATTTAGAGCCTGAAAAGCTATCTGTTGTTAAGAGTGGCAGCTTGCTGCAGCCAAATCCAAGCAATTCACATAGACAACGAATCAAATTAACAAAAACATAAAGAATTAGACCGAATCCAGTCGGATCTGAAATGTTTAACTCCATGAAAGTGCTAAAAGAACTGCCAAATAGATGTATGCTATGACACTGTATCACTGGAGTTCAGCCGGAAGATCAGTGGAAATGTATGCTTGACATTTGGAAGATAATTTTCACAAAATTTAACTTGATGAGTCTTTTGCGACCCCCTTTGATGATTAAAAAGAAATGCCTTATAGAAAGACACTCAAAAATGACTCTGAAATACGCTCAAAATGTTATTTAGAGAAATACAACAAAAAAAATGACCCTCAAATGAACAGAAAAACGGCTTTAAAACGACTCTTCAAGAAGAGTGGCGGTTAGGATATCATTTTCTGCCGACTAAAGTATCATTTATAATCGGAAATGCGCCTTAGGACTCGAAAAAGACTCGAATGTGATCAAAAATTACATCAAATGTACGAAAATGAATCGAAACTGATCAGAAGAACGGGCTAAAAACGACTCTTAAAGAAAAGTGGCGGCTAGGGTACCATTTTCTGGCGACTAAAGTATCATTTATATTCGGAAATGCGCCTTAGGACTCGAATAAGACTCGAATGTGTTCAAAAATTACGTAAAATGTACGATATCTAATCGAAACTGATAAGAAGAGAGGGTTAAACACGTCTCTTCAAGAAGAGTAGCGGTAAGGGTACCGTTTCCTACCGACTACAGTATCATTTATGATCGATTATGATTTAAGATATGCCTTAGGAGTCAAAAAAGACTCGAATGTGATCAAAAATCACATAAAATGTTGGCTGGGAAGGGTCTTCTGTTCAGTTTGAACTCATTTTCGAGTCAAGTAAGTTTTTTCCGAGTCGTATTTGAATATTTTACATTTTAAGCACATGAACTAATCATTTTCGATTGAAATAAATTCTATAATCTTTCACAGAGCTTAAAAAAAAACTCACCAATGCGAATTTTGGATAAAATGATCTTCCTACGGTAGGATGGAATGCGATTTCAATAGATAAATGTGATACCTACTAGAAGAAACGCACTCTTAACTTCCGCAATAAGAAATGTTGGCTGAAAAGTGATTTCTTTCGGTATATTTTAGATTTCTAAAATGTTCTCAAGGGTACACAGCTCCTCTGAATCGCTTCGCTAAGCAAATCTGAAGAATCCCCTCTTGGAAATACGGGATTTCGGGAATTACGGCACTTTTAAGTAAAATGTTTGTGTACATACCTGGATCTTCACTTGAAATGTTAAACCGTAATCACAGGTTTTTCCCATAGAACTCTGTTATTCTTCTCTCTCTCCCTCTCCCTCTCTCTCGCTCTGTTTCCTTCGTTTGTAGCTTGAGTTATTGAGATGCGTGTTCATTCAGTAATTCAATTTGATTCATTCATTGATGAAAATGCCAGCTCATTGTTTTTGTTTTTTGGTGACCTTAAAAAAAAAAAAAGCTGAAACGAAGAGAATCCAACAAAAAAAATCAGCCTGGACCAGAGTTCGGAGTTAATTACAGCAAGCAAGAGAAACAGACTCACACACACACACACACAGGCACTCACACACAGAGAGAGAGAGAGCGAGAGCGAGCCATTGACTTGAACATGCCATAAAAATCAAACGTAAACTCACCACACACGTTTCTGCTGTTGCTTGGTGGGGTGGGGGTTGGCGGGGGGCCTGCGCACGCACATTTGACTCACCTCACCCCACGGCTCTTGGTCTTGGGTGGTTACTGTTACAGCTGCTGGCTGCTGCTGCTGCTGTCGCCGCCGCCGCCGCCTGCTTTGTCTGCTAAAACTCCGCCTTTTATTTTCTAATTGATTTAAAGTGTGTTAACTTCCGCTGTCGATAATTTTGGTCCAATTGCCTCTCTCGCTTGCTCTGGCTCGCAGCGGCCTGCCTGCTCTCTCACGCCGCTGAGACAGCAGCAGCGCCATCTCGCTCTCAGCTTTCGCACCAATAAACAGCGACGGCGACGTTGCCGTTGCCGTTGACGAGTGCCAAAAAAAACAAAATCAAATAAAAACAAAAAAAACACAAACATAAACACAAAAGTCTTTGGCTTGGCCTTTTTTCTGCAGAGAGCAAATTGTTAATTAATCTTTATTGCTCTCTCGCTCGCTCCACAATTTTGACACCTCTCTGGGGCCGGGCGTCTCTGCCCGGGCTGGCGTCTCTCTGCTGGCGCAGCCTGCTGCGCAGGATGTTAAGTAAAAAGCATTTTAAAAGTTATTTTATGGCATTTAATGCAGTTTTGGATACAGAAAAACTGTGCGTTTAGATACTTTGACTCAAAGTTGCCGTTTTTTTTTTTTTTTTTTTTTTTGCCATCTAACTCACTCTCTCTCGCGCAGCTGGCTGGCTGGCTCGCTCGCTCGCTCGCTCCCACTTGTGTGTGGGGTGAAAATGGCGTATACGTAACGGAAACGCTTTTATACAATTAGATGGCAAGTACGTGGCAGCATGTGGGCTGGCATATTCTAGCCATGCCAGTGGACAGGAGTGGGGGAGGTTGGTAGGTTGGTTGGACAAACTTGGTTTGCCACATTCAAGCAGCAGCTAGTCCTGGCTCTGTGCAAAACTTATTGAGTTAAGTGCATGAACTTTAAGACTTAGGAAAGAATTCCCGTGTTATACTATAGACTTTATATGGAGGAAACGGAAAGATTAAAGTGGGGATATGGTTTTAAAGTACTTGTAAGAGTTTTGGCTAGAGGTACACCAAATCTTTTGAGAATCTCTAGAGGTTTTGGGGTTCTTAGGATGCTCAATGGAGATGGTAAGCCGTTTTTTCGAGTTTAAACTTAAAATTTCGAGCTCAACTGATCCACAGAGCTAGTATTTCATATTTGAACAGATTTTCTTAGTGTTAATGGAGACTTTGCAGGATTTTTCACTTTCTTAGGCGTGTAAAAACCTAAAATTATTGTTAGATTAGTGCAATTCTATAATCTTTAACCTTTTTTGATACATTATCTACCAAAAAACTGTCTGACTAATGCTGCTTTTTGCAGAAAACGCTCGAGAACTCGAATTGGTTCAGTTCAGTCCATTTTAAGCCCCTTTCAGCCCCAGGCAAACCATGTTTGCTTCTTCTTACGGCATTTATTCACATTTTTAGAATAAATACTTCGACTTTTCGACTCGAGTGCTCGAATTGGTTTGGTTCAGTCTCTTTCAGGCATTTTAATCCACTGGCAGCGCCAGGCAAACCATGGTTCTGCACAGGTTCAGTGGTTGACACTTCTTCTTACGGCATTTCTTTACATTTTAAGAATAAATATGCGACTTTTCGCATTTTTATGGGAATTTTAGTCCCAGCAAGCCTTACAAAAGCATTGAAAGTCAATGAAAACTTATTTTTAACTAAATCAGACAGTAGGCCGGCTTTGGAACTGCCATAGGACCTTCAATATGGATTCGTTTTGATTAAATTTGCAAAGTTAATGCTTGCCAATCGCTTTGTTAATGTTAAAGAACTTACTTTAAGGTACGGCACTTACTTAAGCTATATTGAGGAAAGAAACCCAAACTTTTCTAGATTTTTAAGTCATGGTCCTTCGAGCCGGATAGTCTAGAAGCAATGTTTTGTAGGAAAAGTTAATGCCTGCCCATCACTTTGTTAATGTTAACGTTCTTACTTTAAGCTACGGCACTAACTAAAGTTATATTGAGGGAAGAAACCCTTACTTCTCTTGATTTTGAAGTCATGGTCCTTCGAGTCGGTTAGTCTAGAAGCAATGTATTGTAGAAAAGCAGGGAATTCTTAAGAAAAATGTCTTTATACACCAAATATATGCAAAGAGCAATACCATGGCCAGACTCAAATGGTTTTGAATCTAAACTTTAGATAAAGCTGGAAAATATTTATAGTTGGGGTTTTGGGAAGTCTTCCTGGAAAGGGTTTCAGACCCTCAAGTCCCCCTGTGAAGGGTTTCAGACCCTCAAACCCACCCTAAATAGTATGTTTTAATCCAAAGTCGAGCACTGACATGAGAAAAGCTAACTAATCTTTGTTCCGAATATCAAAATCTAAGCATAAAATTCTTAATTTAAGTTTGACTGTGCATGGGATACAGTGCAACTCAAGAATTGGTGCTGCATTCGCATTCCCCCTCTACCTTTGAGGAACCAATCGGGAACTACAAATATCTCCAAAGGATACATTGGTAAGGACCTTAGATATCTAACAAATTTTCACACCCACAATGAAATTTTAGTAAAAAGGAGCCTTTTAAAGAGGTCCATATATCAGAAACCTTAAGTAATATTGTTTCTAAGTCTTTGGCAAAGTTGGAGCTAAAACCAAGAGCAAAAAAGGTATGGAGCAGAGTGATACAAAAAATTGCATCTAGTGCTGGGAAAACTGCAAAAATATGGGAAAAATTGGAAAAAATTTGAACCGGAAACGAGGAAATATGGCAAACCTCTCTTGACTTCTTGACCTTTCAATTTGGAGTAGTTAGTAGTGCAACTTTGAGCTCTTCCTAGTACATTTCGTGCCCTCGCCTCCTCGCCCCCTCGCTCCCGCACACACAGTCAAATACAATTTCCCTTTTTAATGAGTTTATTTAATTGGCTCACACAGAAATATTTTTGCTCACTTTGTTGCCATTTTACAAAAATGTTTCATGTTCGGAATGGGGGGAAGCGGCAAAATCGATAAAAAAAACAAAAAAAAACACCAAAAATCAACAAACAAACAGGCGATGGAAATGCAACTGATTGTGATTGTTGCCGCCGAGGCCAGGCAAAATGCAGCCATTACCATTAATTAGTTGCATTTAAACAGGCAACTCTAATGAAATGATAAAGCACACAAACAACAATGCCAACAAAGTTGTTGCCGGCGCGTCGCCGCCGCTGCTGCCGAGCGTTGACAATTTAAGTGCAATTAATTTTTTGCGGCCATGCAACAAGCTGGGCGTAGACCAGGAGCAGAGCGCCGCCGGATTCTCCAAAGCAGGGATGGGTAGTGGTGGTAGAGCGGGGGGGGGGGGGGGGGCTTGGCAGTTATTAAATGTGATTTGCTGTCACGCCATCAGACGCTCACACGTGAAGTTGATTATTTTTTAATTAATTTCTGTCCGTTTAATGCTTTAATAATTTCACTAAGAATTTCCAAGATCAGCCAATCCGCACATCTATTTGGCTCCCCCCTCCCTCCTCTTCCCACTCCACCACTCCCCCACTCTCTCTTGCTCCTTCGAGGAGCGCGCTGTTACGTGTAACTGTAATTAAACGAGTCAGCGATACATGATTTTAACGCCTGTCGCGCAGCCACAAACAAGGACATGTACCTGGTGCCGGGAGAGGGCAGACAAACACCTGAAAAAGGCCCAAAAACAACAACAAAAAAAAAACATGTGCGGTCATTTCGGCCGGTAACAGGTTCACATTACATTTACATGACTACCCCGCGTTAAGGGCGAGTGGAACGCCTAGAGCGCTCGAGTCCAAGTGCGCTAAGCGGCTTTTAAGGACACGTCTGTGTTTATCTAGCGACCCCCTGCCACAAACACCGGCCAGAACAAGGACAATGACGCCACAGAAAAGAACAAAAAAAAAAACAACAACAAAAAACCACTCGCCACACTGAGAGAAAACGAAAGTTGGCTCCTAAAACCATAACAATGTAGTACAGCTGTTTCAAGAACCCAACAGCAACCAAAGCTCGCGCAGTCACTAACACAAGTAAACGATAGTGTGTGGCTCTCTAAAGCACACGACAACGAGCTTACGTATTTTTGTTACCTACAATTTTGCCAGAGGCTTGATAAAGAGAGAGAGAGAAGAGACACGCATACGAAGTTGTTGCTGCAATTTCTTCTTGCGAGAGCCTTAAATGCACCTGTGACTAAAGCTTATAGAGCTCGGGCAACCCTGTTCTACACTCAGTGAAATAATAGAGAATTTCATACTTGAATCATGCGTGTTTAATGTCAGAAGTTCGATAAGAATACAAATTCTTGATACAAAAGCAAAACTCTTGATCCAAGTTGCTTGTACTTCTGACGTAATTCAATAAGAATGAAAATTCTTGGTCCCAGAGGGAAATTTTTGATCTAAGATACTTGTGTCAGTTGTTTTTAATGTCAGAAGTACGATAAGCATGGAAATTCTTGATCCAAGACCGAAATTCTTGATCTAAAATACTTGGAACAGGAATGTTTAATGCCAGAAGTTCAACAAGAATGAAAATTCTTGATCCAAAAGCTAAATTCTTGATCCTAGATACTTGGAACAGTAATGTTTAGTGTCAGAAGTTGGATAAAAATGAAAGTTCTTGTTCCAAGAGCGAAGTTCTTGATCTAAGATACTTGGAACAGGAATGTTTAATGCCAGAAGTTCAACAAGAATGAAAATTCTTGATCCAAATGCAAAATTTTTGATCCTAGATACTTGGATCGGTAAATGTTAAATGTCAGAAGTTCAACAATAAGGAAAATTCTTGATCCAAAAGCGAAATTCTTGATCCTAGATACTTAGAACAGAAATGTTTAGTGTCAGAAGTTCGATAAGAATGAAAGTTCTTGTTCCAAGAGCGAAGTTCTTGATCCTAGATACTTGGATCGGGAATGTTTAATGTCAGAAGTTCGATAAGAATGCAAATTCTTAATCCAAATGCAAAATTTTTGATCCTAGATACTTGGATCGGTAAATGTTAAATGTCAGAAGTTCAATAAGACTAAAAATTCTTGTTTCAATAGAGAAATTCTTGATCTTCGATACTTGTATCAAGAATATTCAATGTCAGAAGTTTAATAAGAATGAAAATTCTTGGTCCAAGAGCAAAGTTCTTGATCTAAGATACTTGCATCAGAAGTGTTTAGTGTCAGAAGTTCAACAAGAAGGAAAGTTCTTGATCCAAGTATGCATACTTGATCCCCTTAAATTGAACCAAGAGCTTCAACCAAGTACAAATCAACCTTAAATCAAGTTGAAAAATTCTTAAATCAAGTGCTTGACAACCTTAATTTCAAGATTTCTTCAATACTTGAACCAAGTACGTATCATTCTCAAAACAAGTAGAAAAAAATCTTGAATCCTGGCTTCAACAGTGAGGGCGGACGCCTTAAACACTTCTCTTCTATAAAAAAAACGAAACTGAGAGAGTGGACTGAAATGTGCTTGCTTCTTCTCTCTCAGTTTCTTTACAAAGCAGAAGAAAGGAATTAAGAAGCAATTTAGCTCGATTCAAAGAGCGAAATTCTTGAAATATCCTTCGAGCGCTTAGATTGTTTTTCAGGATCGATTTCGGCTGTGGTTTTTTTTGTTAAGTGTACAAAACGCAATATCCAGAACATGTGCAACCTGGCCAGGTAGCTCTAAGTTCACGTGTCTTGTTCTCTCTCTCTCTCTCTCTTTCCATCTATCTCCCTTTCTCTGTGTATGTGTTTGTCCTGTCATGTCCTGGCCAGTTTTGTTTTCATTGCGGCCAGCATAAGTGACCAATTTTATGTGTCATTAAAATTGGACGCGCTGCCTTCCTCGTTCTCGTTTGCTGCACTTTTGTTTAATGAACACGCCAACAATACAAAACTGGACACCCGCTCTGGTCGCTCTGGTCGCTCTCTTTTGGCTTTGGCTTGCATAATTAAATTACACCTGTCCCTGAAACGCGTCCTTGCTGTGGCAGCGCTTAAAAGTTCATTAACGCGCCTGCGCACAGTCGCCGATGTTGAACCTTTACCGGAAATGCGTCGAGCGAGAGCTGAAAGTTCTCTCGAACTTGCGCGACTGTTGATAATTAGCCAGAGAAGCAGGAACAATGGCCTAAACGCATTTACAGTAGCTGCATCGTTGACGCCGCCGCCACCGTCGTGGTTGTTGTTGCTGTTGCCGTCGTGCTGTTGTTGCCGTTGTTGCTGTTGTTGCCTGCCCTGAGGCGCCCCACCGTTTGCGTGGCATGTTTTTAATTCATGAATGGAAAACTGGTAGGATGAGGCCATAACGAAAGGGTTAGTCACTCAAAATGGCCAGATAATTATTACAGATCTAGTTTCAATTATGATTTTCTCTTTTTTGGAGTGATTCGAAATGATGTGGCGTTCTAGTTTTGAGGAGGGGTGGGTGAAAATGCCCGGAAAACTGTTTATGATAGCAGGAAACTCGGTTTAAAAGCATAAAATTCGAATTGATTCATGATTTGATCTTCAGAAGTTGTAACATACGCCTTCAGGGTGGGAAACTATCCGGAAAATTCTGTATGGAAAACGCATTTTTTATTCGATTTTCTTGAAACTTAGTTTGCCTGAATGAAATTGAAAATAATTCATTATTTAATATTCCAATGATGAAAAACCCACCCCCAGGGTGGCAAAATGACCGGAAAATTCTGTAGGGAAACACACATTTTTCATTCGATTTTCTTGAAACTTAGTTTGCCTGAATGAAATCGAAAATAATTCATTATTTAATATTCCAATGATGAAAAACCCACCCCCAGGGTAGGAAAATGCTCGGAAAATTGCCTAAAAAGAAACTATTTTTCATCCAATTGACCTGAAACTCGGTTTAAAATCATAATAAACGAAATAATTCATGATGTGATTTTCTGAAGTAGAAAAATCTGCTTTAAATATGGGAAACTACCCGGAAAATATTGAAAAATGCATCCATTTCAAGCGATATGCGGCTTGCATGTATAAAATATTTTTAAATTTATGATACAAATTTTTGATGTTGAAAAATCCGCTTCCAGGGTAAGAAAGTGCTCGGAAAACTGTTAATGAAAATAGAATTTTTGATTCAAATGAGCTGAAGTTCGATTTAAAAGTAAAATATTTGATATTAGTCTTGAGGTGATTTTCCGATGTATAAAAATCTGTTTTAGAGATGGGAAACTACCCGGAAAATTAAAAAAAATATAAATAAATTTCAAGCAATTTATTTGAAATGCGATTTGCATGCATAAAATCTGAAAAAATATATGACCTGACTTTTCAATGTTGAAAAATCCGCTCCCAGGGTGGGAAAATGCTCGGAAAACTGTAAATGAAAATGGAATTTTTCATCAAAATGACCGGAAATTCGATTTTAAAGTAAAATATTTGATATAATTCTTGAGCTGATTTCCCAAAGCTAACAAATTCAGCTTCAAAGTGGGGAAATACCCGGAAAATTCTGTGAGGAATTCTGAATATCTACTTCAAATGCGGTTTGAATATATATAAATCCAATTAGTTAATGATATGATATTCATTTTGAACCAAATGACCTGAAATTCTGCTGTTAATCTCTATTTTTTTGGATAATGGAACTGATAAGATCACCAGCTTGGTCCACACTTTTGGTTTAAGCACCTCAGTTGGTCACCTCTCCCCACGCATAAATCATTTCCATTCACTAACTCGATGGTACTTCGCTACACAGCAACTGGTTACATAATTCGCTGTCCCATTGTTTTGTCAACTAGTTTTAATGATCAAATTCAACTTTCCAAAAAGCCACCTACAAGTGCAATAAATTCTCTCCAGACACGCCCCACTCAACCCGACATATTCAATGTCGAAAAACTTGTCAACCTCAAACGATAATTGAGTCATAAACTTTATCTAATGACAATTTATGCCATTAGAAAAGCAGACAGACACAGAGAGAGGCAGGGAGAGGGTGAGCGGGCGATAGAATCCATAAATTTGTTACTTGCGGTTTCTCATCACAGTGAGACGGAGAGCCGTAATAATTTTTATGCGTCAATTACGGCAAAACCTTCTCCAAGCGTAAACTGGACGGCACAACTAATTAACTTAAATTTCAATTAAAATGTCTTTTGTTAGGTGATTTTTGGTCGGTAGTCACACGGATCGACCATTAGTTCATAGCCGTGGCGAACCGGAAACTTTTGTCACCCGAAAAAAAAATACATGCTAATGAATGCACACACGTCCGTTACCCGCTGGTGTACCCACTATCCACTATCTACTATCCACTGCCCATTCCCAGTGCCCGTTCCCGTTCCCGGCCGGGCCACAGGCCCCCAGCTCGTTATATTCATTTCATTTCATTTTCTCGTGTGTCTATTTGTTAATTTTTGGTTTTTGTTTTTATGAAAATTTCTTCATTAGCGCATAAATTAAGTTTAATTACATTTTAGTTGGCTTTATTATTAAAAATCATTTCGGGCGAGCCAAATGACTGCAAAAATGGCGTCGCGACAGCAGGAAATGGCCACATGAATAGAGAGCAGCAACAACAATGGGTGAGGGAAAGGTGATTTGGGAGGGCATAATTTGATCAGACATCAAAATTGAATTTAAACAGTTGGCATACAACTGAGAGATTAGCTCTAAATGAGGCACACGGGCTGCTGTTGTTGTTGTTTGACAAATGATTTCTGCTTTAAGGAAAACTGATTTCAATAAATATCTATTATCCTGTGAATCATTCCTTTGACATTTTCCCCAACGCACAGTTTGCCATTTGAGCCGCACTTAAGTAATAGAAGGCGAATAAGAAGTTTGATTAAGTTATGTTTCTTCTATATTCATATATATAGAGTTCAACCTGACTGACTGACTCACTTAAAACTAACGCACAGCCCAAACTGTTATCGAACGAAGGCTGAATTCCTGACAGTAGTTTTATCTCAAGAAGAAATGTGTATAATTTTGCAGTAACTGTTGTGCTTTTTAGATTTTCAAACGATCAGGGATATACCCATACGAAATTTCGACATTTCTATATACCAATCTTTGAGAAATTTCTTCCAATGGCTGGAAAATGGTGGGAAATATTAGCTAAAGCGAAAGTTTAACTTCGACTGATTAGCTTCAATTTCAATTTCAAAGCAGCAAATACGCCATAAGTAACTTTAAAACTTTGGAAAATGGAAAATGAATCGGAAAATGGACGGAAAACAGTTGAAATAAATCTACAGTTTCTCAACCGAATAGCTACAAGCATATTTCCAACTCTTTAATGGAGAACATTTAAGCTACTTGATTATCACTGATTGGAAAATTCGGAAAATTTGCAATTTTTTAACAAAAAAAAACTTTTTTTTTTACATTCTACATAATTTAAACTCTATTTCAAAGCTCTTAATGGAAATTTCTTTCAAATTAAATTGATTATTTTGGGAAAATCTACCCTCTTAAGTGGGAAAATGGGCGGAAAACTGTTAAAAGTAACTTTCCAGTTTCTCCAGCGAACAGCTCCGAACTTAATTTCAAAGCTGTACGTAAGAAAATGCTGAGAAATGCTGGAAAATTCGTAAAATGTGAAAATTTTCGGCAAGAAAACTGTACTTTCCAGAATAATTCCAATAATTTTCGAAACTCAAAATGAAAATATCAAATAAAATGGGATTTTCTGGGAAAATCTACCTTTTCAAATGGGAAAATGGTCGGTAAACAGTTGAAAGTAACTTTATAGTTTCTCAATCGAACAGTTTCCCAAACTGATTTTCAGAGCTGTACATAAGAAAATACCAACAAAGTGATTTTGATATACTGTAAAACTCGGGAAATTTTTTTTTTTGTACTTTCCATGGAATTGAAAATTCACTTTCACAGCTCAAAATGAATATTACATTCAAATAGAATGGCACTTCTAGGGAAAATCGACCCCTTTAAGTGGGAAAATGGTCGGAAAACAGTTGAAAGTAACTTTTTAGTTTCTCAATCAAACAGTTTTACACTGATTTTCTGAGTTATGAAATACCAACAAAATATCACTTTTCACATAAAGGAACAATTCGGAAAATTGTACAAAATGTTACAAAAACAATAAAAAAAATAATTGCTGAATTACGATTAGTTAAGTAATGCAATTACTTTTACAATTACTTGAATAATTGTACCCTTCAGGGTGAATTAATAAGTAATTAAGCATGAAAAATTGAATTTTTCATGTAGTTGAAGGTACAAATAATGATTGAATATGATAGTGATATTGATAATATGATCAGCAAACATTTTCAATTGAACTATGACCCCTTCCTACTCTTTACACAGCGTCCAATTAGCTTTTAAGTCCTCGTCTCTGAGAAAGGGATTTATTTATATACAGTTGGGATTCAAAGAAATAAATACATGTATAGCTCTACATTTCAAGCATAAATACGCATTAATCGCACCGCTAACAGTTACAATTATTCAAGTAATTGTAAAAGTAATTACCAAATCAAAATGTAATTCATTATCTTGTTGGTCTCACCTCAGCTTCCTGTGTAGAAAGTTGCATAAAAATGTACTTGGACCCTAATGATCCATCCCTGCATCACTTGGCCGCACATTGATCAAATGTTAATTTGAAAATAAATGAACGTTAATTATACGCTTCGACTTCCTTTCTTTTTGTTTTTTTTTTTGTTGGTCTCGGCTCCTTTTGGTTTTTCGGGGTGTGAGAATTGGTCCGCACTTGACTGACAAATCATGTCTAGCCTTTGATGTTATCGTTGTGGCTCATTAATGCGGGGCGGAGGAGTCGCCGTGGTGTAGGAGGTGTGGCCGGGCATTTGTTGACAGCTGGTAGCACTCTAACAAGACGCTGTGACTGGAGTGAAGGTCGCCGGTCGCCGGTCGCTGGTGACAGCTGCCCAGGCGTTGTCCTGCCACGCACTTAAGCCGCTCCGCACTGACAACAAACATCTCACACCTCGCCAGGCTCTCGGCTGACACCTTTGCCGTTTTGGTAGGTGTGAAGCGGAATTTCCAGTCGTCGTCTGGTGCCTGGGGCCTTATCTAAATTGCTTTTCAAGTATCAATATTTTACGCACACGCTGCCCAGGATGGGGAACTGTTCGTGTTTTGCGTTTCTGTTCCCCTCTCTCTCTCTCTCTCTCTCTCTCTCTCTCTCTGTTGTGTGTGTTATTTGTGCTGCGGTTTATTTAGTGCTAGGCCATAGATAAATCTGAAAGCCTTGACCAAATGTATTTCTCCAGCGGCATAAATTACGCACGCCAACATATTCATAATTCTATTTCCGGCACCATTAACCCTTCCCCCCTCTCTCTCTCTGTCTCCCCGCCGCCCGCTCGCACGAGAGGTCAAGAGATTTGTCGCTGGCACGCAATGGGCCCCCCGAAAAAAACAAAAAAAACCCGGCAACGGGATGTGCTTCATTAATTGGCCAGTCCAAAGTCATAAAGAATCGAAATCAGGTAAAAGTTGTTAATAAAACGAAAACTAAACTAAAACAGAGCCAAGCCGAGCGGCGCATTATAATCAGATTATGAGCACTAATGATCCTTTAATGATCGGCGTTTAGGCCGTCGTCGTCGTCGTCGGCGGAGTCACAGTCGGAGATTGGTTTTAAATTGAAAGCCAAAAGCCAAAAAACTGAAATCAAATCGAAGCGTAGCACAACATTTCCCGGTGCCGCTGGAAATTCGATATTGGATTTTTGGACTCATTCTGTGTGTGGGAATGTCAGATGCGAGCACACAAAAGAGTCGAATTTAATCAGAAAAAGTTGTTTTTAATAGATTTTTAAACATAATTTCCAGCTATTTCCGTTTGCTTGTGAAATTTTTGCTCTGCAATGGGCAGTCAGTGGCCCTTTAAGCACTCAGTTTGAGAGGCGTTTCAATGCAAATCCATTTCAATAACGATTTGATTTGAAAAACTGTGCTGTGCAGATACTGTTGACCTCCGCTGGGTTTACTGATTTCATGGAATCTGCTAAGCTTTCTTTCGTTTATACACAAAAAATGATAGTTTTTAGTAATTCGCCCTTAAATACATATTTTTAGTCAACTAAAGTCTTTGAATTTTCCATTTTTATACTCTGTACCGAAGGTACATAGAGTATTATAAGTTTGTGCAAAAGAATGTAACATCCAGAAGGAAGCATCTCCAACCCCATAAAGTATATATAATATATTCTTGATCAGCATCAACAGCCGAGTCGATATAGCCATGTCCGTCTGTCCGTCCGTCTGTCTGTCCGTATGAACGCACAGATCTCAGAGATGGTAAGAGATATAAGTTTGACATGTATTATACATATGCTTCTTATGTCTGCAGGCAGATCAAGTTTATTTTCAATTTTGGCCACGCCCCCTGCCGCCCCCGCAATTTAGAAAAAACGTCATATCTCCCACAGTTTTGAAGATAGATGTCTTGTTCCTTCTGGACATATTTATTTATTAGGTTAACTTATCGATCCGCCAAAGGAATGAAGAAAATCGGATGAACGGTTTTCGAGTTATGATCAAAAGACAAATTTTCTTAGTACAGAGTATGTTATAGTCGGGCTTGACCGACTTTCTTTCTTGTTAGTTAACTAAAGTCTTTGAATTTTCCATTTTTACACAAAGTATCTGTACCAGCGGTCGGCAATGCTGGCAGAGAAGTGGCCACAGGCAGCTGCCAGCATATTAGCTGCGTGTGTAGAGCAGCGATGTTCACCCATAGCCCCCAGGGGCCGTACACTTTAGGCAATTCATGCCGAATGCTTGCCGAAGTAATGCTTCAGTGAGTGTTAGAGAGAGACAGAGGGCTACAGAGAGCCTCTCTCTTCGTGAACATTGCTGGTGTAGAGTGACTTCAACAGCTTCTCTTTGTTGCTTTGATAATAAGGAGAGTAACCCAGTGGCGCTGGGCTGAATGTGGTCGGTCGAAATATGGCATTACGTACGAATCACAATGTAATGCATTACCTATGCGATAATACGCTTGTGTAAGTCATTACTTTCTGCATTACAAAATTCAATAAACTCATGTACCGTGTGGAAAATTTAACCATTTCTTAAGAAAGTAAGGCAGGTTGTATTGGGTTTTTGAATGCATACAGGCGAGAGGTAATGCATTAATAATGGACGTAATAATGAGCATTTGCGCCACTGGGAATAGCAAAGAAATAGAGTGAGAGAGAGAGCTTTTGAAGCTTTTTGGCCCATCACAGGATACAATAATAAAGGTAAGGCGGCTTCAGTGTGATGCGTACTTTTGCCAAAAGCTTACGTTTCAAGAGTAGGTACCTTGCAGAGAGCTTACACAGACGCCGCCTTACCTTTATTGGTGTATTATAAGTAAAAGTAATGACAGAAAGAGCTTTTGAAGCTGCAGCTGCAGAAAGTTTGCTAACGTCGCTTGTTTTCTGCTGCCATTGCCGACCCCGGATTATTGTTTGGCACTGCAATTGAAGGTGCAATTTCATTCTAACCTCCTTGCATTTAATTACCCATTACTTCAACTAAACAGATTCAGGGGCAAATTGTTCAACCTACTGGATGGCTGATCAAACACAGAAATAACTTCAAATATGTATAGAGACTCTTAGAGACTCACATGATACCCGTAATACAATGAAAACAGTAGTAGTTTAGCAATGGCTGCAAATATTACACGAACACAATGAGCTCATACCATTTTGTACTTCTTGCTTGGATCACATCATTAACATAAAAGGTCTAAAAGAGGTCTAGACAAACTCAAAGTAGTTGAATAGTGAAGTTAATGTCAAAAAGAATCAAGTGAAAGCTGTTGACGGTTCAACTGAAACTGAAACAAAAAAAAACAACCTATTCAATTCAATTTAAACTGAAATTCGAAGTGAAACCTCTCCAATGCGTTGAGAGCAACAGCCATTTGTCTAGCCCCATTTTTTGGTTAGCAGTTGTTTTATATAGACACTTATCAGCACTTTTGCTAGATCACATCTATTTTGTTTCCCAAAATTGTTGTCGCTTTCCAGCCACTTCACATGTCAATCCCCCAGACGCCCGACGATCCCCAGCCCCCCCCGCCCTCGCAGGCCAACACTCATTTGCTTGAAAGCATTAAAAAAGAACAAACAAAAGTGCAGTATTAACATATTTTAAGACCATTTGCATAATTTTTCGTGACCCACCCGCCTCCCGCCCGGCTTGTGTAGGTTCCATTAACAACAACAGCAGAAAAAAAAAAACAAAAAAAAACGCGCCGAAGAAGAAAATGCTACAAAATGGCGCGCACTTATGCCAAATTAAACTTTTGTAACAAAAATGGCGCCCAACGTGGGGCGCACAGCATCTCTGCTCTGGCTAACCATTATGTAACAAATTACTTTGGCAAAGTGCTCGTGTATTCGCTTTTTAAATATGCAAAAAGAGCGCAATTTGCATAAATTTGCCTCGACATTAAAACAATTTTAACTCGCAACACCAACGGGAAAAAAGCTGAAACGCAAACCCACCCAACCACCCACCCACTCCAGGAGAAGGGGGGGGGGGGGGGGGGGGGGGTGCGGGTGCCTGTTGCTGTTGACTGGTACGTGTCCTGGTTGGTTGGGTGGGTGGTTGTTTTGGGTGTTTGCTCGGTCTGTCATCGGTGCCAAATTAACAAATTTACGCCAACATCTCCAGCTCAAAAGCGCAGCCATTGCCTGCGTGTCAAGGGTGTGAGGGGGTGTGCGGGGGTGGACTTCACATTTGACATGTTTTTGCGGTGTGTTCCACCCGCTGTGCCCTTGTGCCTGGGTCCCCTTTTTAATGTGCTTTCGCTTTTGGCCCTTTTCGGAACTTTTCTCTCTGGCCAAATTAAATATTCCGGCACCATTAGTGTTAAAAGTGTTCACATTAAAAACATTTTACATTTTTTCGCTCTCTCTCTCTCTCTCTCTCTCTCTGTGTTGCTACATTTGCCACTTTGTTGTTGTTGTCCAAGCACGAACTTTGTCATTAGCCAAGAAGTGAAAATGGGAGTGAGAAAACACAAAACTTGAGCTAACCAAATGGCACACAAATTTCCATTGCACACCTGTGCATACCCTTTCTCTCTAACCCCTCCCTCCCCCGTCAACTCCATCACTTCATTAATCACCTGCCATTAGCCAAAATAAAAAGAAACAATTATATTTATTTACTTTTATCGCTGCGTATTTATCTTAATTACTTTTTGGTCTATTGAGTGGACCCCAGGCCCCAGCTCTCCTGCGGCCGTACAATTCAATTTCGTGCCATGGGACAGCTGGAACAGCTACAAAAATCCAGTGACAAAAACAATTCAATCAACTTTGAGCCATGTTATCGGTCTATTGATATCCTTTTTAATGATATGGCCAAACCTTTTTTTTTTTTTTCTTCTTCTAGTGGGCTTGACAACCTCATCGACATGGTCAGCGTTGCGGCGGTCGGTCGGTCGGTGGGGGGGGGGGGGAACCCAAATATGTCATCAAAATGAAACGTTTGTTGATACACCGCAACACAAACCAATTCATCAATCATGTGCAGTTGACCGAGTGCGCGCACAATGGGCCCAGTTATCACTAATTATTTGGTGGCCAAATTGTATTACCAAAATGATTATTTGTTGTGATTCATTTGCCCACTGTGCCTACTCATACCTGTTTGGTATCACCACCGCCGGGTAGGGGGGGGATAGCATCCTTGGTTTGTGAGAAACTGATGGCCGGCCGTGTGACAAATTATCATCAATCAATTTCGAGCGTGGGCTGTGGCCGTTGATTGCGCCACGCCCACGCGAAATAAGTGTGGATCAGTTTGGGGGTAGGAGTTGGTGGACGGTATTTTTGACTGGAAGTAGTAAGTAAGTAAAGCTAGAAATTCAATATGTTTGGAAGTTTGCAAGTTTGCATGTTTGTCAGTTTGCATGTTTGCAGGTTTGTAAGTTTGTAGGTTTGTAAGTTTGTGGGTTTGTAAGTTTGCATGTATGTATGTTTGCATGTTTGTAAGTGTGTTAGTTTGTAAGCTAGTAAGTTTGTAAGTTTGTAAGTTGGTAAGTTTGTAAGTTTGTAAGTTTGCAAGTTTGTATGTTTGTAAGTTTGTAAGTTTGCAAGTTTGTAAGTTTGCTTGTTTGCATGTTTGTAAGTTTGTTAGTTTGTTAGTTTGTAAGCTAGTAAGTTTGTAAGTTGGTAAGCTTGTAAGTTGGTAAGTTTATAGGTTTGTATAATTGTGAGTCTGTAAGCTTGTAAGTTTGTAGGTTTGTAAGTTTGTAGGTTTGTAAGTTTGCAAGTTTGTTAGTATGTAAGTTCTGCAAGTTTGTAAGATTGTATGTTTGCAAGTTTGTATGTTTGCAGGTTTGCAAGTTTCCAAGCTTGTAGGTTTATAGGTTTGTATAATTGTGAGCTTTTAAGCTTGTAAGTTTGTAGGTTTGTAAGTTTGTAGGTTTGTAAGTTTGCAAGTTTGTAGGTTTGTAAGTTTGTAGGTTTGTAAGTTTGTAGGTTTGTAAGTTTGCAAGTTTGTAAGTTTGTTAGTATGTAAGTTTTGCAAGTTTGCAAGTTTGGAAGTTTCCAAGTTTGTAAGTTTGTATGTTTGCAAGTTTGTATGTTTGCAAGTTTGTATGTTTGCATGTTTGTATGTTTGCAAGTTTGTATGTTTGCAAGTTTGCAAGTTTGTAAGTTTGTTTGCTTGCAAGTTTGTATGTTTGCAAGTTTGTAAGTTTGCAAGTATGTAAGTTTGTAGGTGTGTATGTTTGATTGTTTGCCTTAACACTCTGAAAAAATCTCAACAAATTAGTTTGCAAAACGCCATATGAATTTGGAAAACTGCTTTTAGGGGAATGTTTCAGAAATCTCTAAAGATTTTCATATAAACAATTGAATTTTGAACTTAACTAGGAGAAATTTATGGAGAATTCAAGAAAATGTACTTAGCCTGGTATAGTCGCTTTCAAATCTCTCAACTTGTGTCTTCTAATCAAGTAGTCCATATAAGTGAAACCTTTGACATGAAAATCTCCAGATATTACTAGAAAACTGAGAAGAACAGTTAAGAAACTCGTTCAAGCTCGACTATAACATGCTCTATACCTATCAAAGCTTGTATTAGGATATGTAAAGTGCTGCCCATAGCTTTTGCAGACGGTGCTGCCCAGCAAAAAGGTTGGTATTTCCCATAACTCGACTATTGTTCATCCAATCTTCACCATTTTTTCAGCAAATCGATGAATAATACTGATTACTAAGTATGTCTTGAAGGTAAGAACCTTCTATTCATAAAATTGTAGAAGATATGCGGTTTATCATATTAAGGGGGCTGCAGAGGGTGTGGCTTAAATTGGAAATAAACTTGTTGTGTCTCTAGAAATGAAAAATGAAAATGATCCATTTCTTATCATCTTCGACATCCGTTTGTTCATACGGATGAACAGAAATGGCCATATAGAGTCGGCTGTTGATGTTGATCAGGAATATTTATACTTTAAGGTGCAAACTTTAGGTTAGTTAGTTTGTACAACAAGATAGTCCGTGTTGAAGTACTTTTAGTACCCCATCAACCTGCTAGTTTTGGAGTAAAACACCATTAAAATTGGATTAAAGAGTGGCTATTTGATGTTTTCTAGAATCATTCTGCAATCCTGGCAAGACAAACGGAATAGCCCAACTCGCTCTTCAAACCATAATACCAATTCTTAAGGCCTCGATTCCTTTGGAAGGGGTGCGGGGGCCTTGCTTCATTTCTTTCGCACGCTTAACGACTGAATAATTTCCAGCAATTTAGTTGGACTTGGAGCTGGAGCCGAGTGTCGGGATGGGAGCAAGTGAATGGGGTTTTTTGTCTGCAAATTGACAAACGTTCAAAATGTAATCAATGCGAGATGCGTAACTGAAACCAAATGCTATAAAGTGGAGTGAAGTATGTGGAGCAGGCAAAAAGGCAAGGGCTTTTTGACCAAGTTAAGTGTGCTCATTAATGCGTAACACGGAGATTGGCTTCAAAAGCCATGCACCGAATGCCTTTTAATTGTTATTAAATTACCAAAAGGGGGAAGCGAGGTGAGGCGATTGGGTAGGCGAGACCACACGGGGAGTCAGCCGTATATATGCACATACATATGTGTATATATATATATATATAAATATATTTTGATATAAATATTATTTAGCCCCGCCATTGTGTGTGCGTTGTATTGAGCTTTCGCTGTAAACAAGCGGCATGATTTTGCATATTACGCCGGGAGAGGGAGAGACAGCAGCGGTTCATTCAACTATAATGCGTACTAAGCCCGGAGGCGCTCCGCACAGTTTCCCACAGGGGGAAACGCCAAATCCAAATTATTGACACTTGAGGAGAGACGCTAACTCTTTTTCGTGCCCAGGCTACCGAAAATTGTTCATTAATGAAACTTAATTGATTTCATTCATTAATCATTAACCCGGCCGATTGATGAGTGAGCCAGCGAGGCGGCTATTAACCGACGCATCGGTAAGGGCGGTGGGAGTAGTGGGCACACCACTTCCGCTCCAAGTTCTGGGCAAGATGACGCAGCTCGACAACTTTCACTCATGGCAGAGAGACGCTATTCTCCGATTACACGCAGGCGTCAGCCCAAAGATCGTAAACCAACCATCGGCCATATATCATCCAGCTAAACTGACCGAAACATTATTTATGCCATTCAAAAATATGGAAATATCGGCCAGGGGAAAAATGGTATAGAAAATGCAACCAAAGCCGATCATTAGATACTCTAAGGAAAGCAAAATGAATGGGAAGTTAATGATTTGAGGGCAGAAGGAAGACAATTCTTGAGCGATTCTCTGTTGTATTCTTAAAGTAAGCATTAGTACGTGCTCAGAGTATCGTGTAGTGACTATCGAGTACTGATTATTGTGTCTCAAGTACTTTATATAGAATTCTGAGTATGGAGTACTAAGCTATGAGTACTGAACATCGAATACTTAGGATCAAGTACGGAATATCGAGTGCTGAATATCGATTACCAATTGCTGAGTACCAAGTACTAGGTATTGAGTACCGAATATCGTATACTGAGTATCGAGAACTAAGTTTTGAGTACTGAATATCGAATACCTAGTATCAAGTGCTGACCGGGGGACTGAGTATCGTGTCTTAAATATTGAGCATAGAATACTGAGTATCGAGAACTTAGTATTGAGTACCGAAAATCAAATACTGAGTATCGAGAACTCAGTTTTGAGTACTGAATATAGAATACCTAGTATGGAATACTCACCCAGGACTAAGTATCGTGTCTTAAGTACTGAATATTGATTGCTGAGTATCGAGTACTTAGTATTGAATACCGAATATCGAATATTGAGCATCGAAAACTACGCTTTAAGTACTGAATATCGAATACCTAGCATCGAGTACTGACCGAGGAGTAAGTATCGTGTCTTAAGTACTGTATATAGAATACTGAGTATCGAGTGCTTAGTATTCAGTACCGAATATCGAATACTGAATATAGAGCACTGAATATCGATTACCAAATGCTGAGCATCGAGTGCTAAGTATTGAGTACTGAATACAGAATGCTGCGTATTGAGACCAAGTATCGAGTACTAAATATCGAAAGCTGCTTATAGAGTATTGAATATCAAGTACTGAATATCGACTACCAAATGCTGAGTAAAGAATACGAAGTATTGAAGTAATGAATATCAAATACTGAGTATTGAGTACTAAAAATCGAGTACTGAATATCAAGTACCAAATTCAGAGTGCTGAATATGGAATACAGAGTAGTGAGTACCAAGTATCGAGTACTAAATATCGAATACTGCGCGAGTACTGAGTATATTGTATTAAGTATCGAGTACTGTGTAAAGAATACTGAGTATGGAGTACTAAATAATGAGTACTGTATATCGAATACTGAGTATAGAGCACTAAGTATCGAGTACTGAGTATGAATACAGAAATTCGATTATAAAATGCTGAGTATGGAGTACTAAGTAGTGAGTACTGAGTATTTAATACTAAGTATCAAGTACTAAGTATCGAGAATAGAATACAGAGTACTGAATATCGTTTACCAAATGCTTGGTATTGAGTACTAAGCTACGAGTACTGTACAATATAGGAGTTACGAGTACTGAGTATCAGTTGAATCTGAATACCGAGCATCCAGGGCCGTGTTATGAAGCAGCGACCATCGACTGTTGAGTATTAGGAACCCCCCCATCAAGTACCGAGTATCATCTACAATTAAGTAACCAAAAATCTTCATCAAATCTCCATCGTTTCTCCCCTCGGACAGAGCATTCAATGGTCCACTTAGTCACATCCACAGACCTCAAAGCGTACCGCGACTGCACGCAACATTCAAAACAATAAAAAAGGCGACAAATTTATGAGACGAAGAGCCCTGCTCTGGGCCTGGACCCGACGGCTCGCTCCCTCGCTCGGACAATGAAAACTTTGTCCGCTCTGTTTTGGTTTTTGATTTTCGGTTTTGGTTTGGAAATGCAGGTTTTGGGTGTTAAATTTATGTTTGGCTTTTAGCTAAATTCAAATTCTATCGCTCAATTATGTTGAGATAAAAGGAAATTGCTGCGACATTAACACTTTCTTAATCTGATGTTCTGAATTTATGTGCGGCCATGGAATTTTTAGGCGGCGTCTCGTCTCCTCGTTAATGCCACGCGCACAAAAAGCCGTGCCCCGAAACGAAAGCCGCTGCAGCGGGTCGGACCCGGGACTGTTTATTTTAAAATTTATTACCAAAATTATCGACTAAACGATGCAAGCAAAAACAATCGATAAAAGTGAATTCTTTTCGAGGATGTGTGCGTGTGTGTGCTTGTGTGTGTCGGCCCTGGGACGGGCCTTAAAAGCCATTGCATTAAACGTCAAGAGAAGAAAACCTTTTAATTTGCTTGTAACAAAAATTTGTTATCTCCTAAACTGTGCCATAAAAAACGACGAGCGCAAAGCGAACGAACGCAACCCCAGATCCATTTTAATATATCACGTCCAACGGGTTCGGCCCGGGGCTGGGACTGACCACCAGACACTGCGTCTGCCATGGTATGGGCAGGCTCTTAAAAGGTGTTGATGTTTAAGTTTAACATTGTTTCTCGTTATCGTTATAGTTTAGTGGCAGCGACAACAAAAGCGGCCCAAAAACCCAGCCTCAGACTCGGCCCAGAGAGAGAGAGAGAGGGAGAGAGAGAGAGGGAAAAGTAACCGAACTTGGCTAATTGATGCAACTTTTATTGATGCCCAAAGACTGGAGACCGGCGACTCGGCGACTCTGTGGAGTATGGGATGGGGGGCCAGGCAGAGTTGTATGTATTTTTAGCTCACGATTACAACTGGCAGATAAGCATCACGGTGCTTGAGATAGCGTTACACACACACACACACAACACACACACTCATGCACAGCTGTATGTATGTGCCTGAGTATCTGGAGCACTCGCGTACAACTTTTTACATTATGCACTTTTGAATACATCTTGTGCGATAAGACCCGGCTAGAATTGCCTTCAACTGGGTAGCAAAGGTAGACAGGGACAGTGGGTGACTTGAGGCACATGTCACATGTTCACACTTAAGTGCAAACATTTTATTTAAAATTCTTAAAACTGCTTCAAAAATATGTTAAACTCAGTTCTTTTCATTCTTGAAGTAAAAATGTGGCAACTTTTAGTAACAATCAATGTTAACTAGCTGAAATAAGCATAATAAACTGTTAAACTCGCTGAGAACTTAACTTCTACATTCAAGTACCATTTGAGAGAGGCTTAAGAATAAAGCAGAATTGATTTGAGCACAAGAAAGGTACAGTTCTGAGAGCTTAAAGCAATAGAATAAGGTACCAAAATGTATTGATTGATTCTTTAAAGCTCAATTAGGATTAAAACTTATTTTTATATTCTAAAATCAAGAATAGTTGGTTCTCATTTTAGAGTCCAAGCTCTTTTTGACTGTCTCCCCTTAAACTAAGCACAAAAAAGGCTTAATTAAGTGGAAGACAGGCTAAAATTGAGCTCTTAATGCTCTAAAAACAATCCAGATTCGTGTTCTACATATACAAACTGTTCTTAAGATCGGAAATTGGAGAGTTTTAACATAACTCGCTTGAGTCAAAAACTTGCTACTCAAATCTATACTCATTTCGAAGAGAAATTCTTAGACACGCTCTTGAATCAAGCCTTCCGTCCTAAAGCCAAGAATCTACTGGAATAAAGTTCCTATAAAAAAACACTCTTCTTTCAAGAATTTTGTGCTTAAGTCAAGTATCATCTGCAGTTAAGTTCCTAAGATATATTCCTAAGATCGTATTTAAATTAAGATTTTAATGGAAATCAAGAATCTCCTCATATAAGAATTTGAAGAAATGCTTTAGAGTCAAGAATTTTTGACTTAAATTCACTATTTCCGGGAATGGGGATTTTTAAAAACGGGTTTGCGCAAGATTTTTGGAATGCAAGTCAAGAATCTTCAGAAATGTGGTTTTTAGAATCAAGAATCAAGTATTTTGTGCTGAAATCAAGAATCTCTTAGAGTAAATAGTAAAAAGCGATATTAAATCACGCATTTCGTACTTAAGTTAAGAATCATGGGGAATAGGGGTTTTAGCAAACGCTTTTAAATCAAGAATTTTGCACTAAAATCAAGAATCTACTAGAACTAGTATATTAGAAACGCTCTCGAATCCAGAACTTCGTACTTAAGTGATGTAATATGCCTAATAGACATATTTCGAAACGCCCAGAGTCGAAAACTTTCTACTAAAATCAAGAATAAATTGAAATATAAGTTTTTCGATAAGCTCTTTTTTCAAGCATTTCGTACGCATAACAAGAATCTCTATAATCTCTCAATCAACTCAATAATCTCTTGGAGTAAGGTTTCTGAGTCGATAATTTCAAACTTATATCAACAAAAATCTGAAACATTGGTTCTTAGAAACGCTCTAAGTTCAGAACTTTGTACCAAGATCAAGAATCACTTGATATAGAGATCTTAAGATATGCAACGGTGTCAAGACTTTCGTGCTTTTATCAAGAATCTCCCAGAAATTGAATTCTTGAATCCAGGACTTCGCAATTAAGTCAAGAATCATGTGGAATTGTCAGAAATTATCAAGAATCTTTAAGGAATTGAGTTCTTAAATGTAGAACTTCGCACTTAAGTCAAAAATGATCGGGAATGGGGATTTTTAGAAACGCTCTTGAATCGCTAAGAAAAAACCAACAATTCTCAGAACCGAAACTAAACCAAAACCAAGACTCAATCACTTTCGGTATCTTCGGTTCAAAAACTGTAGCTTATAGAATATGGTTTTAAGTTTGAATTGGTTCTTTTGTTTGGTTTAGTTTCTGCTTAAAAAAAGAGGAATAAATGTACGAGGTATCAACCGGGTCCATTTTCTCCGACTTCTTTCTTTTCTCTCCTTTTTTTTTGCAACATTTTTCTGTTTGTTTGTTGGGTTGTTGTCTCCGCTAAAATATATACATCACATCACTGGCAGCCTGATAGGAGGAGACCCAGCCGAGAGCTTTAATGAATGGCCAGTAGAGTACGAGCTGATGCTGATGCCGGAGCCGGAGCTGAAGGTAGGTAGGTAGGTGTGCTAATTGATGTGCCAACTCCAACTGCAGCTTGGACACAACGCGGACCCCAGGGCTTGGCGCATCGTCGCGTGGGCTTATCGCGCGTCCAAAAGTTTTGGGGCGTCATAAAGTTGCACGTCGTCGTCGTCGTCCCAGTCCCAGTCCCAGTCGCAGTCGCAGTCCCAGGCTAATGCATCAAAAGTAGAATGAAAAGAACTGTTTGATTTATGCAGCTCGCTGCCTGCCGGGCAATGGAATGCCGCCGTGGCGGATCGAAAGCCAATTTGTTTGCCCCCAAACCTGCCCAATTATAATCAATAATCAGGTATACGAAATTTCATATTTAAATATGCACAAAAGCCAGCAACGAAAACAAATAATTTAGCACTTATCTTTAAGCAAAATGTTAACTTAATTAGATAATTACTTTAATGTCATTTTAAACAAAAACAAATGCGAGGCAGAGAGATCCGAAAGGCAGAAGGCAAAGCACTTTTTCGTGAATGAAGCGAAGATGAAACGCAAATCGAACCGAGAGTCGTCGCTGGAAATTTAATTAATGCACAATCTTTTATATTGTTTGGGAATTGACTTAAATTATTTATTAGCGAATAAAATTAAAAACTTAACGCCATAAAAGTGTTAAAACCACTTAGCAAGCCATTTGCCAAGTCGCACAGCCGAGTGCAAAATCATTGATATGCGTAAGCTTTGGCCAGAAATCGCTTCATTTGACACAAAAGCTTAACAGAATCGGAAACTAGAGATGGGGCTAGTGAGTCAATTGAAGGCTGAGAAGTGGAGGATGGATGTGAAGATTGACAAACTGGGCATTAAGATATCAATTGTTGAATCTTTAAAAGCATTTTACATTTTTATTGCTTTACTTATGTTAATTTTTCAAACTAAATCGAATATTCTATAAATTTTATCACTTGGACGTGTTGTTCATCTTACACTAGGATGTAAGAAGAAAGCTACCTTTCATTTTTGATAAACCCTTTGAAATAAGCAATTAATTTAATATTTATTTTGGTATTATCCCTGCGCTACAGATACATAAGTACTATACTTGTTCATGTTTTGGAAAAAAAGCTCTTTTTTTCTAAATAGTTGGATTAAGTAAAAGGTAAGCAGAATTTCCACTTGGGAACCACAAATACTTACCACTTCCCACTGTTCTACAGGTGTTATTGTTCTTTACTCTGTTTGTATGGCTAACTTACGCCACCGCTTGATAGTCGTGTGCGCTAAGATGCAGAAATCTTAGATGAAATATAAACATAATTAAATTTTCCATTTGAAGACGATTATGGGAACTTAATTTTAGTTTTATAAGACTTAGCTCAGTTTCCATATTTTGAATTCTATGGACTTTGGTCTTAACTCTTCCGGTATTTACCTATTATGCATACACTTTGGCTTGTTTTTGGTACCGAACAGCTTTCAGTTTACATATTTTGAATTCTAAGGACTTTGGTCTTAACTCTTCCTGTATTTACCTATTATGCATACACTTTGGCTTGTTTTGATACAGAATGGCTTGATTATTTTGATACAGTGTGCTGTGAAAGAAAGCAAAGTGTACAAATTTGTATAAAGAGCGAAATTTGCTAAGAAATTAGAAATATAAGCTTGATTCTGAGGGAATTTTCATTCCTTCAAAGTGCTAGGGTATCCAATTTTTGACGGTTATTCCCTTTGATGGACGATGTTTTTGTTAGAAGAGAAGATATTTCTTGTGGTGGCATTGAAATTATCTTTTAACTTTATATCAGAAGCAAATTGGTCGGTTTAGTTCATTCAAAATTATCAATTTGATCTTAGAATATGGATTTCAAATGCCCGAAAATATCAGTTTGATAAATATTCAAACATTGTATAAGTCTGTCTTACACAGCTCGACACATGAGACATGATAATCTAGCAGTTCAACATGTTTCGCCCATGGAATTGCAGAGAAAATGCATATTTAAAGCAACTAACAGGTAGACTTAGTAGACTATCATGTCTCATGTGTCGAACTGTGTAAAGGTTGCCTAATATCGGATTTGTATTGATGTGAGAAAGTTTAATATTAAGCCCCCCCCCCCCCCCCCAGACTTAAAGTATGCAATAAACTTCCGTTTCATAACTCACTTGAGTTTCTTTTCAATAGAGACTAAAGACAGAGACTAAAGAGATTTAGTTTAAGTATGAAACTTAGAGCCATCAGTTTTTATAAAAAGCTCAAAATTTGATCAAAATTTTATCATTTGGACGTGTTGCCATAAGAAAACACGATTATCTTCAAAGACTTTTGCTAGAAAAATTCCACACAAAAGCTTGTTTTAAGTAAGATAATCAAAATTCCTTAAAATTTGTATCACTTGGACGTGTTTCTTTGTGGAACTAACACTTAACGCTCTTCGCTTTCGATATGTGGTCTGCTGTTTGTACCATCTCTAAGCCACTTGCCTAGCTGGCTTTTTGTTGTTGGTGTTTTTTTTTTTAATAAATTAGCCCAAGTCGTTTTGGTCGCCGTTTCGCCGCTGTCTTAGTCGCTCGATCTGGGGCCACCACATCTTGTCCACTTGTCAGCGAGCTGCTTTTTGTTATTTTGGTTTGTTTTTGTGGTCATTTTTTACCTTTAACGTTGCGTTTTGATTTTGTCATTTTTCTTGTTGATATAAATATGCCTTCGATTAACATAAAAAAGCAGTTAACAATTTGTACAACATTTATCTAGTTTTTCATTTTAGTCATTTGGAGTGTTTAGCAATAGCGCGCGCGCACACTTTAAGTGGTCTTTTGTATGGGGTGAGACACAGAGCCGGCGAGCTGTGTAGGATATGAATGGCAGGTCCATAAATGCGGGTCAAGTTTTAAAGAATTTCGTTTCATTCATGATCTTAAAAACGTTGCCAATCATTTGCCATCAAAAATGTCTAACTGAAATTGCTGTGCGGTAATTTGAAACGCTTACAAAAGTTTCACAACCGCCCGGCCATCCCTTGGTGGGAATTCAACATTGAAAATGAAATGTACATCAAAATAATAATCAAATGTAATTTGCAACAACAAACATTTTGGGCGACAGGCGGCCACTTGAACCAGTGAAGTGGCATTAGAGACGGAGAGCCACATCCTTTTGGTGCGGCATCTGGGGGTAGTCAACTAGTCACATAGCGTATGCTATACGACCAAAGGACCACGGGGTGCTTCCCTTCCACTTGGTTTACCGCTCACATCAACACCCTCGGCTAATTGATGACAAATTATTATGAGCACCCAAAAGCCAAAGCCAATTTTGATGAATGGAAATGGAAATATGTCGGAATTCAAATGGAAATGGAAATGGAAATGCTGGGCCAACTGACACATTGAATGGTGTCGGTCGGAGGCGGCATCGGCTGACAACTGTCAAATTAGCAAACGAGCAAACGAACAGACCGAAAATACAAAAGGAATTAAGGCCAGAAATTACAAAATTTTACATACGGGAGCAGCAGAGGCCGCACGAGCCAAGGACGAAACGGCGAGGGGAGTTTAAGCATTTCGAAACGAAGTATTTTGTCAAATGAAACATGTGAGCTGAGGTTCTAGAATCGATGGGGGACATTTTTTAAAACACAGAGAAGAAAATTAGAGATTTTCCAAAAATATCCATTGGATGATTTTGGGTATTCATTGGATGATTTTGGGTATTCATTGGATGATTTTGAGTATCCATTGGATGATTTTGGGTATCCTTTGGATGATTTTGAGTATCCATTGCATGATTTTGGGTAGCCATTGGATGATTTTGGTATCCATTGGATGATTTTGGGGAGCCATTGGATGATTTTGGTATCCATTGGATGATTTTGGGTATCCATTGCATGATTTTCAGGATCCATTGCATGATTTTGGTATTCATTGGATGATTTTCAGCATCCATTGGATGATTTTGGGTATCCATTGGATGATTTTGGGTATCCATTGGATGATTTTGGGTAGCCATTGGATGATTTTGAGTACCCATTGCATGATTTAGGTATCCATTGAATGATTTTGGGTAGCCATTGGATGATTTTGAGTATCCATTGCATGATTTTGGGTATTCATTGGATGATTTTGGGTATTCATTGGATGACTTTGGGTACCCATTGCATGATTTTGGGTATTCATTGGATGATTTTGGGTATTCATTGGATGATTTTGGGTACCCATTGCATGATTTAGGTATCCATTGCATGATTTTGGTATCCATTGGATGATTTTCAGCATCCATTGTATGATATTCGGTATCCATTGGATGATTTTCAGCATCCATTGCATGATTTTGGGTATCCATTTGGAAATTATGTTTTTAGAGTATTTAATATAGAATACAACTGAATATCGGCTACTGCGTATCAAGTACAGAGTATACAGTATCGATAAGTACCATAAGTATCGAGTATTGAACATCAATTACTAAGTATCGACTACTGCCTATCGAGTACTGAGTATAGAATGTCAATAACTACATTAAGCATCGAGCATTGCAAATCAATTCCTAATTATTAACTACCGAATATGAAGAAGCGAGTATCGAGTACTGTGTATGTTATTCTGAGGATAGAGTGTCGACAACTGAGTATCGAGTACTTAATATCGAGTATAGAGTATACTGAGTATAAAATTTCGACTACTGAGTGTCAAGTTTTAAGTATGGAGTATCAATAACTGTAATAAGTATCGAGTATAGCAAATCAATTACTCATTATTGACTACTGGTTATTGAGTACACAGTGTCGAGTACTTAGTGTCGAGTATTGAGTACTGTGTGTGCAGCTCTTAATATAAAGTTTCGATAGCTGAGTATAGAGTACTCGATTTTGAGTATATAGTATCGAGTATCGAGTACTGAGAATAGAATATTGATAACTATAATAAGTATTGAGTACTGCAAATCAATTACTGAGTATTAAGTTATGATTATGGAGTACCGAGCATCGAGTACACAGTGCAGAGTACTTAGTTTCGTGTACTGTGTATGCAGTTCTTAATATAAATTCTCGATAACTGAGTTTAGAGAACTCAACTTCGAGTATAAAGTATACTGAGTATCGAGTACTGAGTATAGAGTTGCGACTACTGAGTATCGATTACTGAGAATAAGTGTTAAGTGTTAAGTAATGATTATGGAGTATCGAGCATCGATTACACAGTGAAGAGTACTTAGTATCGAGTTCTGTGTGTGTAATTCTTAGAATAGAATCTCCAAAACTGAGCATCGAGTATTAAATATAGAGTATAGAGTTTACTGAGTATCTTGTATTGGGTATAGAGTTTCGACTACTAAGTATCGAGTACTGAGTACAGAGTATTAATAACTTAAACAAGTATAAGGTATTGCAAATCAATAAATGAGCATGGACAACTACTTATGCAGTACCAAGTATCGAGTATCGAGTACTGTGTATGCAGTTCTTGGCACAAAGTCGGAATAACTAAGTATCGAGTACTGTCTATTGAATATAGAGTATACTGAGTATTGAGTTAAGTAAGTTCAAGTTACAGAGCACATTTTGTTCCTCAAAACTTTATCCAACTCGCCGAACCACCCTCTTGCATACATCCCCCCCTTCCCTTTTCTGCTGTTTTGTTCTCGCTTTGCCGTTGCGTGCCGGGTCCAAAGTTGCAGTCATCGCCTGCTGTTGCCTTTTTTTCTGCTGCTGCTGCTGCCGCTGCTGCTGCTGCTGCCGTCCCTGGCACAATTGAAAATTGGCTCAACTCGGAGTCGAAGTCGAAGTCGTCTCGTAATTGGATCCCAATCCCAAGTAGCAACTGTTTGCTTTCTGGCCATTGTGTTTGGCCCGCCTTTGTTTTCCCAATGAGCACAAGTTGTAATGCATTTGCTCGCAGCTTGTGGTCCCCCCTTGGGCGCGCGCAGGACTCCGACTCTCTGAATTTACATGGCCGCGGGCGCAGTTTAGTCACACTTCAGTTGGCCCCAATTCCCTCTGTTACACATACACAGAAATGGTCACGTGCCGCTCTGCGCAAACAAAAGCTTGACTTTTGGCGCCTCAACACAGCAACAACAACAACAACAACAATATAAAAAAAAAGTATCCTGAGACCACACACACGCTCGAAAGCTAACGGCACTTGGCCCCGACAACAACAAAAAGTATCGTCTTACTTAACTCAAAGTATCAACTTGATGGGAACCCTTTGACATTGGCGTGTGCCGGGACCAGATTTGGGGATACGATTACCGTTTTGTAGCTAATATCCAGTGAGAAGATAGCAGCTACTTGGACTTACAGTTAGGTAAGTCTGTTGAGGGACTTCTAAGAAGAAATGCAAGATTTGATGGGGGGTTTTCCTTGTTCAGAACTATCTTTTCTATGGCAGTTGTACTATATAGTGGTTCGATTTCAATAAAACTTGGTGGAATTCTGAAAAAACGCTTAAAAACCTTATGTATATCGAGTTGGGAGTCACTTTCTTTAGCAACAAACAAGTTTTTCTTTCCAAAACTGGTTTCAAATCTATCCTTTCTATGGCAGCCATATGCTATAGCCATCCGATTCTGATCAAACTTTGCAGAATCATGTGTTTATATATGAAACTATTATATATCTAGTTTGGAAACGTTTTCCTTAGAAAAGATTACGTTTTTCTTACCGAAACTGGTATTTATAACGAACTTTTCTATGGCAGTCATATGCTATAGTCAACCGATTTTGGTCAAACTTGGCAGTATTGTGTGTTACTATTTGAAACTATTATATATCAATTTGGGACACTCTATCTTTTAAAACAAAAAAGTTTTTCCCACTGGAATTGGTTTTAAGTCAATTTTTTCTATGGCAGCTATATGCTATAGTATTGCGATTGTAATACAACTTGGCAGAAATATGTGTAACTATTTGAAACTTATATACATTAAGTTTGGACACGCTATCTTTAGAAATAAAAAAGTTTTTCCCACTAGAACTGGTTTTAAAACAATTTTTTCTATGGCAGCTATATGCTATGGTCAACCGATTTTGATCAAACTTGGCAGAATTATGTGTTACTATTTAAAACTAAAATATATAAATTTGGGACACGCTATCTTATAAAATAAATAAGTTTTTCCCACTAGAACTGGTTTTAAAACGATCTTTTCTATGGCAGCTATATGCTATGGTCAACCGATCTGGATCAAACTGAGTAGAATTGTGCGATAGTGTAAAAATCCAGTAATTGTGCAATTTGACGACTTTATCTTTGAAAATAAAAAAGTTTTTCTAAGTAAGATAATATTTCTGACTAATCTTTTCTCTGAAAGATATACTAGATATACTATATAGTTGCCCGATTTCGACCAAACTTGGTGGAATCATGATAATGCAATGAAATGTAGTATATTAACTCAAATTTCATGCCCACCGCTGATTTAGAACTTCTATTTTAAGCAAACGTGAGCTTGAAACTGTGAAAAATATATAAAAAATACTAAAATAACAAGACAAATGGAGCCTAAAAAACCTTATATTAGTTTATACCTCAACCTTGGAATAGATTCTTGGGAATGGATAACGTTTTAGTTTAAAAGGGAAGCAAATTCGAACATGATTTGTGATAAGAAATGTCCAAACTATTTCAGTACAAATAGGCAGAAGTAAGTTAGGTAAGGAGACTTTTGTATTTGCTGAGTCTGTCACCCCAAAGTCCCCACTTTGCCCCACCACTGACTTTTTTTTAAAAGAAAACTTCTTTTCTTTGCCATTTCCATCTGCTTCTTTTACATTTAGACGACGGCATCTTTTGTGCATCGGAGTTGACAAAATGCTTTCACACCGGATGCAATTGCAATGCGTTCGCCGTCAGCCACCCACCACCCACCACCCGGCCATCTAATTGACGTCTCTGCATCTTTTTAATGCCCCACCCCCCAATCCCTCCCAGAACTTCTTTGTGAGGCAAATTTGTCACAGTCGCCAGTTGTGGATGGGTGGAAGATTGGGCGCAATTCATTACACAGGCAATTTGTTCTACACAAAGAGCCGAATTTGTCGGAATGCGTTGTTTCCGTTAACAATAAATTTGGCCGGCCGCGTGCGCTTATCGAATCTAGAAAGGCCAACCGATGTGTGGGTCAAGGGGTTGCGCCGGGTTAAGCCAATATTGAGTGTATTGAGATGAACGTGGAGCGGCTGCTATGCGCAGCTTTAAATTATTGTAAATGGCTTTGTGGCGCCAGCTCAGAAATCGATTTGTCGGTGGTCGCCAGTTAAACGCCGCCAATTACTGTCCGCTGCTGCATCAGCCTACGCCAGGCGGCGGCCACTGGCAACTGGCAACTGGCGGCTGGCGGCTGGCGGCTACTGGTTTTGAACCTGCGGCCCAATTTGCATGCGTTCGATTTGCAATTCGCTTTGCAATTGCATTTGCGGTTGGCTCCAGCGTTTTCGGTATTTTCCAATCAATTCTAACTGTGCAGCCAGCCCCAAAAGGCAATCAGCTGCGGCCAGCACCGGGAGAGGGGCACCGTGGACAGAGACAGGGCCGAAGGTGGAACGCAGCAATTTTAATTAATACAGCCTAAAAATAAGACAAAATTCAATAACTTTGTTTGCCCAATCAACTGTGAGATGACAACAA
Source organism: Lordiphosa andalusiaca (assembly GCA_035044965.1). Taxonomy (NCBI): domain Eukaryota; kingdom Metazoa; phylum Arthropoda; class Insecta; order Diptera; family Drosophilidae; genus Lordiphosa; species Lordiphosa andalusiaca. The sequence goes on from JAWNNM010003204.1 coordinate 115,677, forward strand.
ATGTATGCAAATGCCTCCACCCAAACCACCATCGCTCCACCCCCACCCAAGGGCCGGGACCGAGTTCTCAGACCGGGGGAAAAGAAAAAAAAACTTTCGCACGGTCTATCGATTTGACGGGGCACTCATAAATTTATAAGTACACTCGGCACTCGCTTCGGGGGCACTCATAAAATATATTTCCAAATCGATGCGAAAAAAAAAAATGTAAGTGAAACCGCAACAAATAATCAATTTGTTACAGAGGAGACGGCGATGACTCCCCGGGAACGTTGACGCTGCCCTACGCACAAAGTCGCGAACCCTTGACACTTGACGGAACTCTTGGATTTCAGATGACGACGCAGCCACTTCACGCAGCACCGGAGTCAATCGAAAAGGGGTTGGTTGCTTGGTTCCGAGTCGGTTTCCGCGACCAACGCTGCAGCGGCTGGCTGAGAGGCAGCGCAAATTGCATTCGCTTAGCCGCGCAACCCCATAAATTAAAACATTAACATTCAGAGCGAGAGCTATGCAAAAAAGAAAAACGGAAAAAGAAGGAGAAGAAATAAATGAAATTGTCATAAAAGTAGCGAAAATGGCCAACGGCATGTAAACAGGCTAAACAAACAGAGGGATGGGGAAGGAGGGCAGGGTAGCTAGAGATGGCAGCGTGAGCTTGCACCAAAAGCTTAACACTTTCGCTTTGTCTGGAAATGGGTTTGAAAAAAAAAAAATTTGCCACAAATAAGTTTGCGCAAATAAATTTGCCCCAAAAAGTTTGCACAAACTCTGATTTTTGCTTAAAATCAGCCACTAGATGCCAAATGTTGATATAAATGAAATGTACACTAACAAATACTTATTTTTGGTGTTTTTCGTTTGCTAAGAAGACGCAAAACCCTTGAAGTGGGTCAGCATTTGTACCAGAAACTAATTCAAGGCGGGCTCCGTTTGTTATTTGAAAAAGCAGTGATAGACACTTCAACTTCTAAGTTGAAAAATACCCTTAGCCAACACGCACACTGAAAGCGAAGTGGAGCTAAAGGAGCTAACGAACTTCATTTACCAAATTCTTGGATCCGGTAAGCTATTGGTGTGGTTCCAAGGCTGATACAATGAACAACAGATCCATAAATTGTGTTCATTTCAAATCGCAGAATCCGTATGCTGCCTGTAGAAATGGAAACGTCGCTGGTTACAATCAAGACAAAAACCTAAAGAAGTTAAAAAAAAACTCTAAAATTTTGAAGATCTTGGACCAAAACCACGGTATTTAGGCAGCAGCTTGACAAAGAAACCAAAAACTGTGTCAATTTTCCATTGACTCACTAGCGAAGCCCATGAAAATATTAATATTTATAAAATTTTGCCACTAATAAATTTGTTCACATATAAAATTTGCACAGAGCTTAAATTTCAAATAAAATCAGACACTGGAAAAATCCTACAGAAAATGAATATGAAGCTTACACTAATAAGTTTGTACAGATTCGTGTGCTAAAAGTTTTTATTTGTAAAATACTTACAATAAATATTGCATGCAATTTGATGCTTAAAAAAAAGTTTGCACAAAAAAGTTTGCACACAAATAAGTTTGCACAAAAAAGTTTGCACAAACCTGTATTTTAATATAAAATCAGGCAATAAAACATTAAGTGTAGAGGTCAATGAAGACTTCTCGAATAGCTTAGGCTAGGTTAGGCAACATTACACTAATTAGTTTGTGCCAAATAGGCTAGGAATTCATGTAGCATCCAAAATGGTGACAATTTTGAAAACACTTTAATTAAACTTAAGTCTACAAAATTCTGAAAATTCCAAAAACACTTTCTTGTAAGCTTAAAAGTGGTGAAGCAGTCAAAAATATAAGGGTAGGCTGACCATATTGATCTTAGGCTTAGCTCGTCCCACAAATCTACCCACTCACTCTTTGTGCTGTTTCTGTGCAACACTTTCGTGCCTCTCCTTGTCATCCCTAGCTTGCGCCCGTACCCGTTTCATACCCTGCCAGGGGGTTGTAAGTCAATTACAAACGCTTCTCCGACCAACCCAACCACTCGGTAGCGGCGGCGTCATCGTCTTGACATCCCTTCAGAGGAGTGCCTCAAGAGTCACGAGCATTGCTCGAACTTAATGTTAACAATTTCTAAGTGAGCAGTTTAGTGGCCGCTTCCCAGGGCGAAAAATGCAACAGTTTTTCAAGTGTTCTCGGGCGAGCCACTCGAGCGCTGGGCGGCTCGCTCGTGTGTCAGCTCGCATTAGGCTCAGCTCCGTAACAGTTGGGAACAAAAGGTCACTTCTACCACGATTGCTCTTTTTTGTATTTTATTTTTATTCTTACTACACACAATGGAGGTCTTAAGACTGGGGGGGGACAAAAAAATTGGTCTATGTACATAAATCATTTACAAAAATTTACAAAAATTGGTTTTTACATTAAGTCTATGAAAAAAATTGTGGACATTTACGACATAATATCTAGGTTGCATACTGAGATCCAGCTTAGAGCCAGTTGTTTGTTTGTTTTGTTTTGTTTTTTTTTTTTGTTGTCGGTAGCTGCTTTATACCTCCAGGGCCAGCTCGTCATCGTCCTCCTCATTGTCGGACAGCTTGGCGGGACTGCGCTCCTCGTCGTCGTCCTCCTCCTCCGCCCGGCGCTCTCTGCGCGCGGGCGGGCTGCCCGGATTGAGGGGTGGACTGGGCGCTCGCTCCCTGTCCTCGGCCTCGCTATTGGCGCTTTGGCTGGTGGCCGGTGAACGTTCACGCGGCGGACCCAGCATTTGATTTGGCGCTGTGGCCGCCGCAGCGGCCGCTGCCGCATAGTAGCCACCCATTAGGGGAGTGGCTCCCGGCGGTGGGGGTGGCATACCCGGCAGGCTCATGCCCGGTGGCATGCTGGTGGGGTACATGCGATAGGCGGAGGCGGGCAATGTGGGTTTTTGGAGAGCAGCTGCCGCTGCCGCCTGCCGATAATAGATATCAATGGCCGAGGGCGGTGCACCGTGCGGAGATTGCGCCGCAGCGGCTGCTGCATACGGCCAGGCACTCAAATAGGGCGTGGCACCGCCATACAGACGCTGAAAGGCCGCATAGTTGCCCGCCTCGGCGAGCAGTTCCAGGCCGACGGCCGTTTGTCGCTTCCATTTGGTTCTGCAAAAACCGAGAGAAGGAAATACAGGAAATCGATTAATCACCTTGCAGCTAATGCCGAGTCATGCTCGCCCGCTGAGCCCAAAAAGGACGCGCTCTTGCTCTCTCAGCTGACTGTTTATATTTCGCACTTAATTGTTTTGTCATTTATCTTGAGAGTCAAACGAAAAATTGAAAAAAAAAAATAATGAACAACTAATTGTGGGCGTTTCGCCTTAGGCAAATCCTTTAATTGTGGCCAGGCGCCAGACTAAACACTCGTCCAGTTTCACTCGCATGTTGTGCGAGGGATGCTTGCAATGTTTTGCCAAGGTGAGCTAATTTCTACCATTTACAACTTAGGGAAATGAAGCAATATCAATTGCTTAAAACTGATTTTGCAGTCTTAAAAGTAGAAAGATTTTGCAAAAAATCAAATTTTAACACAAATAAGTTTGCGCACATTAATGTTGACAAATAAATTTGCATAAAAAAGTTTGCTGGAACCTTAACTTTTCAATCAAACCAAGCACTGATACAATAAAAGTTAAAGTCCATCATTTTAACACTAAAAAGTTTCTGCAGTTTGTCTTAAAGAACATTTTTTTTTCTTCTAACTTATTTTCCTCTATAAATTTGATAAAAAAAAAAAATTTGTGCACAAATAAGTTTGCTCAAATAAATTAACGGAAATTTATTTGGCCCAAAAAATTTTACTATTCTCTTACTTTTAAGTCAAATCAGACACTGGAAAGCCAAATTTGTAAATCAATCAGCTTTACACTTAACAGTTTGTAGAAATTTACTTTTTTGTAGGTACAAAAATGCTGTAATTTTTTATTTTGTACATCAAGTTAGCACAAACAAAGGCCATGTTCCCTAGCGCAAGTCCATGACAAACAATTTGCCACAATTAAAAACACGTTGACATTCCCTAAGTGCCTTATCTGCTTGTCGAGATATTATAAATGCTCAACCATGCCTAATTGCAGTTTAAAACTTGAGGTCCACATAAAATTTGCAAAGCTAGCACAAATAAATTTGTATAGAAATGTAGGTACATCTCTGCTGTCACATATTTAGCCACATTTCTGCTTTTAGGGCGTGAAAAGTAATGATTGTTGAGTTTCTTATAAAAATTTGCCCCTTATTAGCTCAAACTCACTCATTTCAGTTTGTAGTACGTTCACTTTGGTTGATTTCTCACATATTTAATGCGGCCTGCCTAGCATTTTTGTTGGTTTATCTATTAAAAATAGTAAGTATAGTGATTTGATACTTATTTTTCGAAATTTGGCACAAAAAAGTTTGTGCAAATAAATATGTACAAATAAATTTGCGAAAAAAAGTTTGCGCAAACTTTTTAATTTTTTTCGTATATTTTGACAAAATAAACACGAAAAATATGACTAACTCATACAAGCTTCACACAGCTGTTTTAACATCTAAGAACGCCTTTTTGTTCCCCTGAAACTGCTTTCCCAGCCCAGCTCACAGCCAAGTGAAGGATTTTCGCCTTCTGATTGCCAAAACTGTCTTAAAACTGGGCTTAAACGCAGCCTCAAAGTCTCAAAAGTCAACCCTCGTGGTTGAGCATGTTTTCTTTCACATTTTTTTTTTTTTATTTATTTATTTTTTTTTTTTTTAAGCATTTCCCAGTTGCCTGCCCTCTCTTCTCACACTTTCCATATCCGGTTACGTTTTGCTCCGTCAGGGGCTGCCCCTCACAAAATGTTGTGGCTGCTCTTGTTGTTATTATTGTTAATGTTGATGTTGTTGCTGTTGTAACTATTTTCAAAAATTGTGACAAGTCATTGAGCAATAATTAAAACTGAAAATAAAATGCTATTAAACGTAATAAGGCAACAGCAGCCATCAAAAGACTTAGGCAACAAACTTGCACACTGAGCGAAAATAGTTAAACAATCAGCCTGGCCTTAACGACTCCTTGCGCAAAATGCCGCAAATTAAGCAATCAGCATAAAAAAACACTAGAAGCCTCTGCGGAGGATGGGGATGGAGATGGGGCCCGGCCATTAAAATGATGTTTTTTTATTGGAAAAGTGCGCGAAGAAATGAGCTCTGCACATAAAAGGCACTGATTAGCGACCAGTTTCATGCCGAAAGAACTTTGCCGACAGGCAACAGACTCACCTTCGATTCTGATACCAGGTCTTCACCTGGCAATCACTCAACTCCAGCTTATTGGCCAGCTCCATGCGATCCTGTACACTCAGATACTTCTGGCGCTCGAAGGATTTCTCCAGCGTCTGCAGCTGATGATCGGTGAAGGCGGTGCGAGCTTTGCGCTGTTTTTTACTCAAGCTGAGGCTCAAATGGGATGAGGAGTCACCGTTGGCGGAGCTGCCGTTCTTTAAGCTATCCTCGCCATCGTCATCTTTGCCGCCTGCAAGAGAGAGAGAGAGAGAGAGAGAGAGAACTATGAAAACCCACACCAATGCATTGCAAAACAAAAGACTTAGGCAACAAACTTGCCGTCGAAGCCAAAGCAAAGTTGATTTCACATTCTTGAAATGCCAAAAACCGTCAAACCGTCCCAAAATATCAATTTCAATTAAAAAAAAAATGCACAAATATTGCTCAGTTTTGGCACCTGAAGGCATTGAGGCGGCAAAAGAAATGTGATTCGAGCAATCATGATCAGTTTGCCCTGTCCCGATCGATCAGTGAACAGTTCACTTGCCGGGCTCAATTTCAAACGTGGAGTCCGAGGATGCGAGGATCCAGGATCGAGAGCCTTCACAACTGTCGCTCGCACGCGTCTCAAGTGACACGCGGCGAGTGTTTATGAAAGCCAAACAACTTTTTGGAGCTGGTGGGCCCCGATTAAGCCGTTAAAAGCAACGTTTTTTGAAATAAGAAAAATAATCTGCCTCGCCCAGCGTGGGCTAAGCAAGTGAGGGCAACAGAATCGACACCTAATTCTCGCTCGGCGAGTGTGTGTGTGTGCGAGTGTGCGAGTGTGCAAGTGTGTGTGTGTGTGTGTGGGCTGATTTAGTTTCTTTTGGTTTCTTTGTTTTTTGGCTTGTGTCTCAAACCAAAACAATTTTTTGTGTTCAAATTGACAGCGGGACGTCCCTCTGCCTCCATCTCTCCCTCTCTCTCGCTGAGGGGAAAGAGATTTCTTTGATTAATTTTTTGATAGTTTAATTTGTTAATTGACTTTGGCACAAGTCAAAAAAAAAACCGTTTCCATTTAATCAAAATAAATTGTAAATTGCCACAATTAGGAAAACATTAACAAATTAACTGAAAAATCACTTTTTTACGATTTCTTTTTTGGAAAATTAGGCGCAGATTTATAATGAAACCGCCACAAAATTGAGAAAGCGTACCAGAACAACATGTTGCCTCTTGAAATGAGCACAATTAGACTCAACCCTACCAGCGCACCGAAAAGTGGAAGCCATTTAGAGCATTCCAATTGTTGTTCTTTGAATGCAAAAGGTGTTGCAGGTGTTGGGTTGCATCCCAAGACTAGTGCAAAGAAAATTTTGAACCCAGAAGGGTGGACTGGGTGGGGTATCATCATCGCTGAAAAAAGTGAAATCTCTCTCTTATTCTAATTAATAAGAGCCGAACAACACAATACACCAAATGAGCTATTCGATCACCAGAATGTGAGATCCATTTATAACCTTCAACCTTGTAGAGTTTAAAATACGCTCAAAAACGATACATTTTACTCCCAATTCAAGTTCTTGCCTTTTCTTATTCTACTTCTTAAAGTGAGTACTTTGTATTACAAGTGACACCGTTTTGGTAATGTTTGTGCTCAATGCTCTCCAGGTTTTCCTTCTCTATTAATGCCAAGAGATTAAGAGGATCTCAGCCCTGAGCCCTTTCTTCTGTGTATAGCCAACAAGTTTATATTGAAATCGGTCGGCAAAGTGAGCAGAAATGCCAGCAGAGAAAAGTTGACCACAAGTTTTCAGACAGAAGAAGCTTTTAAAAGCTTTTTTACTATGTTACCTGAGGCAATTTCTCTGCTCTTCTTGCCGATCCCCGACATAAGGCTTAAATTTTGAAGGAAGCATCTCCATTTCCTAACTTTACCACGTTTGATTAAAATCGTAGAGCCATATAGCTTAACTGACATATAAAAAATGGGTGTGAATACTAGTCTTAGTGAGAAAAACTTTTTTGTTTTCCATGGAAACATCTCCAAACTTAATATTTATGAGTTTTTGTTGTTGTTCCACAATTTCCATAAGTTTGATTCAAATCGAACAGCTCTATGGTATAGCTGTCATACAAAAGATGGGTCAAAAATAAGGTCTTAGTAAGAAAAACTTGTTTGTTTTCAATGGAAACGTCTTCAAACTTTTGAATTGTTGATTTTTAAGGCTGTTTCACAGTTCTACCAAGTTTGAATAAAATCGAATAACTATATAGCATAGCTGCCATATAAAAGCTAGGTTTTAAAAGTAGTCTTAGTAAGAAAATTTTTGTTCTTTTTAATGGTAGCGTTCTGAAACTTAACATTTGTGTATTTTATATGCTTTTGCATAATTTTACAAAGTTTGATCAAAATCGATTAACTAAATCATATAGCTGCCATAGAAAATTTCTTACAAAAACTAGTTTAAGTGACAAAAACTTAATTGTTTTCAATGGAAACACCTCCAAACTTCGTTTTAATGGGTTTACTGTGCTTTTATATTATTCTACCAAGTATGATGGGAATCGCACAACTATATAGCATAGCTGTCATACAAAGAATGGATCTGTAAACTAGTTTTAGTAAGAAACACTTTTTTGTTTTTAAAGGTAACCTTGTGAAATTGCATACATATGCGTTTTTTATGCTTTCACACAATCCTACAAAGTTTGATCAAAATCGGTTGACTATAGCATATGGCTGCCATAGGAAAAATTGGCCGAAAACTTGTTTTAGTGTGAAAAACTTAATAGTTTTCAATTGAAACATCTCCAAACTTCGTTTTAATGGGTTATCTATGCTTTTTCATAATTCTACCAAGTTTGATCAAAATCGAATAACTATATCGCATAGCTGTCATACAAAACATAGATCAGAAAACGAGTCTTAGTTAGAAAATTGAAATTGAAACATGGAAAACCTCTTTCAAAACTTATAATTAAAGTTAAATATGATCTCTTTTGAAAATGTGCTGCGAATTTGTGGCTTAATTATTATTTTTCAAACATTTCCCCTGCTTCCTTCTCCATTGCTTTGCTTTCTTTCCCATCTTTCGTTCCATTCTTTTGTGTGTGGTGACTTTGACTTTGTAGCCGGTAGAAGAGAAGTAGCCAAAAGCGCAGTTAGCCAAGCATTTCCGCCATATAGTCGCCGCCCTGCCCTCCCCCCCTGCTGGGTATTTTCGCATTCGCATTTGTAATTAAGTGCTTGTGGCTAAACTGTATTAAACATGCTTAAGTGTGCAAAGACGACTTCCTTTTTGCCTAGTGGTGCGGCTTCTTCTTCTACTTTTGTTGCTGTTTTGCTGTTTGCTGCTTCTGCATTTAATTGCACAACAACAACAACAACAACAACAGCAACGGCAAACTGAATTTGCAATTGGCCTTTTTGCATTTTAATTAAAGGCCTCCTCTCCCTCTGCCTCACGCTCTACCCCTCCACTCTTTCACTTTGTATTATATATGTTGTCTATCTTTCTGCCTCGTATACTTTCAGTTTGTTGTTAAACGTTTATCAACATTTTGATAATGTTTGCGTTTAGTGCAAAGCCCAACAACAACAACAACAGCAGCAGCAACAGCAACAGCAACAACAACAACAGCAACAACCACAATCGTGATATTACATAACGGTAGTTTTGTATTCGTGTTGGCTGCATTATAATTTGTAATTATTGTGATTTAACGTTTCCTCGTACCCCAGTGAGTGAAGGGGGAAATGTAAGAGAAAAGCTACAACAACAGCAACAACAACAACAGCAACAGCAGCAGAAAAAGCGTCAGAATGGCGCACCAAAACAGAGGGAGGGGAAATGGAGGATAAAGACTTACAGGCTTGTTCTCAATTCCACTTCCGCCAAAAAGTTTTGGGTAAACTTGAGTGGAACTCCCTACCCTTGCCATTTCCACTTCCGTAAAAATTTTGCGATTTAATATTCACATAATATAAGTGAGAACAAACAGACTTCTTTTTCATTCCACTTCCGCAAAACATGGGTGAACATAAAACCGGTTTTGCTACAAACATTGTCTCCAAGTGGAATGGAGAACCAAGCTAATACACTACCCATACAAGACTTCTTATCAATTCCACTTCCACAACAATTTTGCGATTTAAAATCACCAATATAAAAGTGAAAACTAACAGACTTCTTATCAATTCCACTTCCGCAAAAGATTGGTGAACTTAAAGTCGGGGTTTGCAACAGATTTTGTTTCTAAAAGGAATTGAGAACAAAGCTGAAAAACTTCCTAATTCTCAATTCCACTTCCACAAAAGTGATTTTTGGATTTGGCATAAAGCTTTTGCGGAAGTGAAATTGAGAACAGGGCTTAAAATTTCAAAGTTCCATTTAACTCACAGTTTTTAGGCTTAACTATGTTTCCAAATCAAATCCCAATCGTGTGGAAAGAGGCTTAAATGTGGGTCGAAAGTGAATTGTAGAATATTTGAAGACTTTTGGGCAACGAAGACCTTTGTAAACTGCATCATTAAGGGGTAAAAATGCTTGAAAACCTATTTGAAATTGAATAATGTGGACCTAATGACTACATTTATCGATTGAGTAACTCAGCGGTGGGCACCAAAATATAAAGAAAAGACAATTTCTTCTTTGATTTAATTTTTTTGTCGAGTCAGACTAAATATGGGAACTAATTTCTAAGAAAGAATACATATTTTGGTTAGAAAAACTACTGACAGAGTACTAAATCGAGTAGGCTGGATTTTAAAGCGATTTTTACTCATTCTTGGGTGTACTTAAATCAAGTATGAAATATTCTAAAATTGAAAAATTACTTTTAATATAATTAATATCCAGACTGAGCAAAATAAGGTTAACGAAAATTTTTCTACGCTGTCTGCTTAACCCAAAGACAGGTACAAATTCAACAGAATTGCTTATTTTCTCAACAAAGCACTTGTTATTGCTTCTTACATTCATTCTGTTTCATGTCTCTCAACAAAACACTTGTTTCATTTTGATCGATAAGAGAAGCACACGAAATTGTCCAACGATAACATCTTAAAAGGCTTCATTTGGATTGCCCATAAGCAGCTGAGTTTATCGATGAGAAACACACACTCAGCTGTATTATGATGACAAAACGAAGCAAGTGTCTTGTACAACACAAGCACGCATACACACTTGCAGTTTACTGAGGCACAGGCGGGAAATATACTCTTATTTTAACATTATTGTTTAACAAAAATCAACTTGAAGTGTATTCTTCGACTTCTTCTACACTTAAATCCAGAATTTGCCTACTAAACGTACTATGAACTAGTGTAAGACTGTACCAAGCTTAAAGTTCACCCACAAGCTTGTGCAAAAAAGGCCACCCAACTTTAAGAAGATCATTTTTAACACAAAATCAACTTAAAGAGTCTTTTCGATCCTTTTAACTTGTGTAAGACTGTACCAAGCTTGAAGTTCACCCGAAAGCTTGTGTCTATCGATTGTGCAAAAACGCCAACCCGGCCAAACAGCAGCACGGTCGCCAACTTTCAGCGCGAAGCTTACACACAAACATACACATATTATCTTTCTCTCAAACAGCTCCAGAGTCGAATCATAAAATGTTGTCTCATGAATCACCCATTAAGCATAAAAAAAAAAAAAAAATGGAAAAACAAGAAAAATAAACGAAGCTTTCAAGCTGATTGTAATTGCTGTTTCGGTTTGTTGTTTGTAATTTGTGCTCATAAACTGTTTAATTGCAAATTAGCAAAGGCATTCGCAAGCGTAGAAGAAGACCAGGTTCTTGGTGCAACAAACAATGTTGCCTGTTGATCGAGTTGCATGTGAATGGGCCATAAAATGAAAACAAAGAAAAACGCGTAAATGTAGCAGAAAATTACGAATGAAATAAAGCTTCAGCCTTTGGCTGTTTGTGTGCCTGGTCTTTGATTTGTCATCATTTACATAAAGTTTCTAAATCAACAAAGACAAAACATTCATAATCTTTGGCCAAACTAGTCCCCCAGTCGGTGCAGCGCCGCCGTACAGCTCAGACACCTGCCTCACATTGCCTCTCACCTGCTTGGAGTGGCCGCTTCTTCCTTTTGGTCGTCTTCCTCTGTCTACTTTTTGCTCAGCTGAGCGCGCGCAGCTCACTATTTTTTTTTTATTTTTTGTTTCTTTCTTGTTTTTCCTTTACTATTTCTGTATATTTTTGCCGCAAAACCGCACGCCACTTTTGTTGTTGTAATCTATTAGGTTTTTATGGCCAAACGAACTGCGTGTGCTTTTACAGTTAGGCATGAAATAGTGCACTCAAAAACTGAACACTGGACACGAGGCTAAATGCAAATGCCCTGCAAACAGCAACGGAGTTGGAGTTGGAGTTGGAGTTGGAGTTGGAGCAGCAGCAGCAGGAGGAGGCGGAGGTATTTTAGAGGCACATTTTCCGGGTGGTCTCAGGTGGGTTAACAAAGACTCAAACTCAAAGCGAAACCATTTTTGGCAAGGCAGGGAGAAAAAGGAGGGTAATTTTGGTATTTATTTGTATTTAGATACTTAAATAAACCTTTAGTCTCAAATGGATCTTAAATTTTTAAGCAATGTATCTGACAGTCATCCAAAGTATATGAAAAAGTGATATTTTAATGTCAAAAAAAGTTAATTAAAATATACCCATTCCAAATGGAATCTTTTGGGTTCACTTCTTATGCATTCTTTCATGGTTTTACTCAAGTGAAACCGTACCGTACCGTACGCCTAATCTATCATGTTTTTATACATCCTTAGCTAAGCCTGAACCGAACCCACTGTATATATAAGACCATCATTTCATTCAATTTCTCAAGAACATTTACACAACATTCTCAATATCAAATAATTATACCCTGGCAAAGGGTATTCTAATTTTGCCCAAAAGTTTGCATTGCATAGAAATATTCATTTCCGACCCCATAAACTATATATATACTCTTGATCAGGGTGACGATCCGTCTCTCTGTCTGTTTTTACGCGAACAAGTCTCTCAGTTTTAAAGCTATCGAGCTGAAATTTTGCACAGCGTCTTTTTTTTTGCTGCACCCCACTAATATGTCGAAACCGACCGGATCCTATGACTATATCTCATAGCTCCCATGGGAACAAACGGTCAGAAAACTAGTTTTAGTATGAAAAACTTTTTTCTTTTCAATGGAAACATCTCAAAACATTGTATTCATAAGTTTTCTATGTTTTTTTATAATTCTACCAAGTTTTATTAAAATCGCACAACTATATGGTATAGCTGGCATACAAGAGATAGGTGTGAAAAACAGTCTTAGTTAGAAAAACTTTTTTGTTTTTAATGGTAGCATTCTGCAATTTTGTATTTGTTTGTTTCACATGCTTTCACATAGTTTTCCAAATTTTTGGCAAAATCGGATGACTATATCATATAGCTGCCATACGAACAATCGGTCGAAAACTAGGATAAAATAGAATTTTTTTGAAAATATTTAGGCGAGCACTTGCAAAGGTATAAAAACTTCGGCACATACGAACTTAGCTTGGCTTTCTTCTTTTTAGTGTTTTATCTGTTCCAAATATTCCATTCGATCTTTAAACTACACAAATCGCTAGGTAATCGCGGGGATTAAGAGGCGGAATCGGTAGGTAACACACATGGAAATATTATTATAAAATTACATTTTGTAATTTTTCTAGAAAAATATTAGCTATATAATGTTAGACTCTTGTTTTTGAGAATTATTTAAAAAGCTTTAGAGTCGAGAAGCTTAAAAATCAGAGGCTATTATGGTTAAGCATTTTGAAAGTAATTCTAAATGTTTTTCTAAAAAAAAATTCCACTTTCCTGCCCATTTTAAAAGTCAGTCATACCTAACAAATCATTTTATAGAAGAAATGGCAGACGTTCAAATTTCTGTAGTTTATTGTTTTTTGTTGAACCAAACCGAAATTTCAATTTTTATTTCCAAAGAGGTTCGGTTCAAGGTTCATAAAAGTCGGAATGCCGGGTTCGAAACGTTCCGGCTTGCAGCCCTGATTGAGAAATATGAACAACAGTGATTCCAGCTAACCAAAATGTGTGGAACGATTATTATCCTAGGTGAAGTTTATTGAGTTTCCGCTTAGAATCAGATGTACAAAATAAACTACAATCAAAACCGGAACCCAAAATACTACTGGGTTTACTTCACAAATCTCTATGGCAAAAAGTGTAACACTTGTTTAAGGGAAAGCTTTTCTGATGTGAAGATATCAAAATGGTTTTCTTATTGAGATCGAAAATTTTAGAATCAAACGCTTTTTTAGGTAGTGTTTTATCTTAGATGTAGCTCTTAAGTAGCATATTAAGTCCTGGCAAAACTAAGAAGAAATGCAAAACTAGTCCAAAACCTATTCACATAGGTAGAAACCTCACACAGTTCTAAGTCTTATCTTAGTTTGAAATGTATTTTGTTTGAATTGATCATCTTGTGTGCTTTTTTTAATCTATATCTAAAGTTACACAGAGTAGATTTTGTATGTGCAAACGTATATGTGTAGAGTAGAAACATCACACAGTTCTAAGTCTTATCACACTTTGAAATTGATTTAGTTTGCCTAGAACATCTGCAACTTTTTCACTCTATATCGAAGGTACACCGAGTAGATTTTGTTTGTGCAAAGGTATGTACTATATATATATATATATATATGTAAAGGTAGATACCTGACACAGTTCTAAGTCTTATCACACTTTAAAATTGATTTAGTTTGCATAGAAAATCTGTTACTTTTTCACACTGTACCAAAGTTACACAGAGTAGATTTAGTTTGTGCAAACTTTAGTTAATGTATATAAAGCATTCTTGAACTGCATCAACAGCTGAGTGGGTATACACGTCTGTCTGTGCTTATGAACTCACAGATCTCAGAGATGGTACGAGATGGAGGTTCTTCAAACACTTTATTTTCTATATTTTTTTCACGCCCACTGCAGCCTCCCTAATTTGCAAAAAAAAAAAAGCGACATAACGCCCAAAGTTTTCTCTATTGTTGAGCCAAATCGCTTAGTTCAAGCCAAAGCCAAAGCAATTTGGTTTAAGAGATACGCAACAGTTTCCCTTTTCTGCACTGATTGATTCCCATCTGATGATCATCCAATGCACAGCCCAAACATTGGGAATTGAATTCCTTCACTTACCGCAATCATCGCTATCGCTGTCATCGATGGTGCTGGCCTGATCTCCGCTGATGCTGCTGCCGGTGCCCGCTCCCATAAGTAAACCGCCGCTGACAGAGCCTCCATTGTTGTTGTTGTTAATGCTACCAACACTGTTGCTGCTGTTGTTGTTGTTGTTGTTGTTGTTGCTGCTGCTGCTGTTGTTATTGTTGTTATTGCCCAACTGCTGCAGCATTAAAGGTGAACGTGAACGATCATCATGATGCCGCTGCAATGCCTCCAATTGTTGCAATTGATGCGGATGTGGATGCGTATGATGCGGAAGTACATGCGGATGATGCGGAAGATGCGTGGGCTGGCCGCCCAAATGCGGATGCATCGCATAGTGTGTGGTTGGGAAATGTGCCAGCAAAGCTCCGGGCGGTATATGGCCGGGCATTTGATGATGGATCTGTGCCCCACCGCCTGGCGGTGTATGCCTCTCCCTATAGTGTTCCCGTTCCCGTTCGCGTTCCCTTTCAAAGCGGAGCAATTGCTGCTGTTGCACCAGATAATGTTGCAGTTGCTGCTGCTGATGTTGCTGCTGTTGCTGTTGCTGTTGCTGTTGTTGCTGCTGCTGCTGATGATGATGATGATGATGATGCTGGGCCACCACTGCCGCCTGTTCACGTCTCTCCCTCTCCCTGTCCCTGTCACGGCCATAGCCCTCCGTATCGGGTGGCGTTAGTGATCGACTGCGTCCACCCTGCGCCGCCGCCAAAGCTGCTGCTGCTGCTGCTGCTGCTGCTGCAGCCGCCGCACTGCCCGCCAAAATGTCGGTGATCATGAAGCGGGAGCGCGTGGCCTGGGTGGTGCTGGTGCTGGTTGTTGTCGGATTGGCCGCTCCAGCCCCGCCAGCGGGTGGCGTATCACGCGGCATTCCGCCGCCGACGGCGCCGCTGGGCGCTGTACCAACGGGAGCTATGGCCGTTGTTGTGGACATTTCCGGTGGCATTGTGGTCATGTGGTTGGGTGTCAAAACTAAGCTAACTCTCGACGCACGCACCGTCGCTGGCCACAACACAAAAAAACAACAAAAAAAAAAAAAAACACGCGTAAGGTGATGAAAGTTTTGGGCTCCAGGAACAACAGCGACAATGACGACAACGACGACGACGACGACGACGACGACGACGGCGGCGACGACGACGACGTCTTTTTCTCTCTTTTTGTTTTTGTGGGCTGCCAAAATTGACAACCGTTCGCCTTTGGCTTTCGACCGAAACTGAAGTACCGGACTTGGCCCAAGTGGCTGGCGAGCGGCCGGGCCCAGAGCCAGCCAAAACCAGTTGAGCGCGCACCTGTCGTGTTGTCTCGCTCGCACTTGGCTGTGGTGAGTTTCTGGTTAACTACTGCCAACATTTATTGGTCGTAATTGGCAGCAATTGATATTCATTAGGCTTCAAATCGTGTTTGGCGGAAGGTGTGTGTGCGAGTGTGTGTGTGTGTGTGTGTGGCGTGAGGGGGAGGGTGGGGTGGTTGTGTGGTGAGTTACTTTACCATTGGCAATGGCCGCGAGAAAAGACCTAACGGTTGTTTTTATGGCAACAGCCAAAGCCATACGCTCTCATGCTGCGAGTGTGTTTGTATGTGTGTGCGGGCTAAGAGAAGAAGGGTTGTCGCCTGAACCTAAGCCTGCTCATTTGATGTAGGGTTGTCACTCGATTATACTACTTTCGTTTGTTTGTCGTTGATTTAACCGTTTTTGAAGTAGGGCTGTCACCTAAACTGAAGCCTAGCGTGGGGTTTGTGTGTGATCTTACTATAATTAGGGTTGTCTTTTGCTAACTTTGAGGATACATATTTTCATTTCGCTTTAGAAGTTGTTTTCCTTGGCTTTAACTGACTTAGAAGTAGGGTTGTCACCTAAACTGAAGCATAGAGTTGATAGCTTTGAGGATATATTTTCATTACGCTATCGAAACTGCTTTAATTAGTTTCAACTCATTTAGACGCTGAAAAAACTTGATAATATATTGTTATTTCCATTTCGAAATTGTTGTTTTATGTCTCAACTGACCCAGAAGTATGGTTATCGCCTGAACTTAAGCCTAGATTAGGATTTTGTTTGAGAATAAGCAGGTATAGGGTTGACTCCCACATTCAAGCCTAGAAATGGGTATGTTTTTGTTCTAATTAGGTGTAGGATTGTCGCTCGATACCTTTGATGATTCATTTTCCTTTCGTTTGCGCAATATTTTTCCCTGACTTCAATCGTTATAGAAGTAGAGGACTAAAACCTAGAACAGGATGTGCCTTCACATCAAGAACTCCAACTGGATTTGATCATTTTCTTCTTGGATATCCGGAAATTCCATCCAAATGAATTGTCGGGACTTTTTCTGAGCGACTTACTACCTGCCCTGAAACAGTAAAAGCTGCTCTCCGAACCAACTATGTTTTAGGCATGTCGTAGGCTACTTCTAGGGTTGCCACCTGCATATTTATTAGTACCTATGTCAGATTTTAAAGGATGTTTTAGCATAAATTAGCACCGGCATCATTTTAATGTTTCTTTATTTTCATTTTTGATGAAATTATGCGGAATTGAAAGTGAAAGGTTTGAAAACCGATTCGGTTTTGAACTTCTTAAAATCTTTAACTGAATTCTTTGACTATGAATTCTAGAACAGACCTAATTTTCTCCTGTACCTTTGAGTTTTCAGGGTTGACAAGGCTGATCATCCAAATTTTAGGCTATTTGCTCAATCAGTCTCTTCGTTTCATTCATTTGCGGACACTTCCCTTTCTGGTAGCTGACTTGCCATAAACTTTTTTATGGCAACGCACAAAAACTCAACACGATTTCTGTATTATGGGGTGGTTCTTGTTGCTGTTGTTGTTGGTTGCTGTTGTTGTTGGTTGCCTGAATGGATGGATGGATGAGAGATGCTGATGCTGCTGTCAACCCTGTTTGGTTTACTCTGCCTCAAGCCACGCCCCCATAAACTGGTTCACACTTACACACACACACACACAAACACACTCTCACGAGCGCATACACTTTTTACATAGCTATCCCGTTCTAGCCACTGCCAACTGTGCTGCCCCTCTCTACTCGCTTACTCTCTCTCTCACTCTCTCTCTCTTCCTCTCTCTCTCTCTCTCTCTGTGTGTGTGCGTGCTGTTGTTGTTGTTGTTGTCTTTTGTTATTTTTGCGCTTGTTAACACTTTTTGTTTGGCATTTAAACAGTAAATTGGCAGCAGTTAAATGATGCCCGTCGCTCTCTCTGTCTGCTTCTCTCTCTCTCTCTCTGCCTCTCTGCCTCTCTTTCTCACACTTAGAAACTGTAAGTTGTTGTTGTTGCCTCCACTGTATCGATGTCAATTTGCTGCCTAATGTGCAAGTGAATGACTCTGAAGCTTTGGGCAACTACTAGGAGCACGATTCGTATGGCAAAGAGAGAGGGTCGGGCCTGGCGCCCGAGGGGGCGTTGTTATTGTATGTGTGAATGTGTTTGTGAGCTGCCATCAAAAATGGCTTCAATTGTCGAACTTTTGCTGTCGATTTGTTACTTAACCCCATCGTGTTGACCTTTAAAATGGCATTAAGACATTTGTAGAAATCTTTGCTACTATCTATAGGTGATATCTGACTAATAACCATGGATTTATCTTATGGTTAGAGAAGGCTGAATAGCTATACAGACAACCAGACAACTTTGGAAATATGCTGAAATAAAAGGGTGAAAGGGTGTTTAGGGTGGAGCAGACTTTATAACTGAATTCAGAACTTTTTTCATGCTGGAAAGTAGACTATGAGTTGGAATGCATTCAGCATAAGAATAGAAAGAGTTAAATTTGTTATCGTTGCGATTTTACCCCCTATTTACCCTTTTAGCCCCCCCTTTCCAAACACTGCTGTCCTGTTCTAAGTCCCATCCCAATTGAGGCTGTATCCAGCGGAATGCTGGGAGGCCCACGTATCTTCAAGCTGTGAAGATATTGATAGTTCGACGTTCTATACTCATTATTTTGCCATCATTATTCTGTTTTCTTTGTAATTGAAACCCTTAGAAAACTAGAATTGTAAATACTACTTGAAAATGTAGGTTTCTTATACGTTTGACAGGTATTTTCCAACCATTTCCATCCACGATTAGTGCCCAGACCATATCAAAATATATATAACTGTTCTTTCCATACCATTTACACAAGGAGGTGATGGGCTGAGGAGGGGTGAAGGTGGAGAAAGGAGCAAGGGAGCTTTCTTCTAAAACAGCCCTACAACTCAAATTGGTTTTCTTTACTCACCTTTTGTTTGGGGTTCGAAGTCCCAACTCACTTACCGAGCCATTGCAACTTAAACACAAATGCCGACATCTCAGCCCATACGACTATCAAGCATACGTGCGGCATGGTCGCAAATCACCGTAATAAAGGAAAGCGACAAGCGACGATGAGTGAATGGAGAAACCCCAAAATTTCGTATGGTATTCATGTGAAATGTAGCAGTTATATGGAAATACGCTAGTTTTCTTACATCGTTTGTGCTTTGGCTTTGTTCACGCTGCATTTGACTTACTTTTTAATTATTTCTACAACAAAAAACAGCTTTAAAATTGTTGGTTGATTGGAAAAAGGGGGGATTTTTGCATCTCAATGGAGCTCTGAACTGATGATTATAGAATGTTACTCTTGAAACTGTTGAGTTCTAAATACCAGTGTGGAATATCTTGATTTAAGAATGAGCCAACTTGGATTTGTGTACGTTTAGCACTTGATTCTAGAACTTTACTACTTGATTTGGGAATGTTGAAGACTTGGTTCAAGTATTGATGCCACTGGAACAAGAGAAACATGATCAAAAATTCATGGTCTGCCTAAATTCCGTCAAATATTTATGCTTGGTCAACTTGGACGATCTTATGTACCTCCTTTTGAAGCACTGTGATCATATTTTCCGTGCTTTTTTCTGCACTAGCGGTGTTGATCGGTGTTTTTATAAAATCTTACATATGCGCGTGGAACTTATGTTTGGGGATGCCTTAAATTTATGGTATTTCATCACTTGATGATCTGACATGATCAGCTCAAGGTCATCATTGATGTTTGGAAGGTAGAGCAACCTATTTTGATACAACTTTTTGTGATTCCTCGCTGAGCGAGCCAGGAATATGATTGAATACACCATAACAGCCATATACAACGGTTCTTCCAGGTGTTTTGGGGACAACCAAAGAACTGAGCTCATCGAGGCGCTCTTGTTGTTGTAAAATACTCCAATCGTAACCTTTTATTGATAATACCAGGTCGACTCAAGGCAAATAGCGTTGGTACATCCAATAGAGTCAGCTCGATCGATCGAGCTACCTCTCAATGGTAGTGTTACCCAACAAATCACGTTGTGAGCTCGAATGATGAGTGAGTCCCGACATATTTATAAATGGAATCCCATGGACATTCCCTGAAACCTGTTAACTCTTACCTGTTTGATAAATTAAGCTTCTATTTGCTTGCTCGTCCATTATAAAGATTCTGTGAATGAATGAAATCAGCAGGAAGGAGAGGAAGATACCAAAAATTAATCAACTTCAGTTTTGGGGGCTCCTCTAACGAGGGTCAACTAATGGGCCAAACGTCAATATTATTAAATATAAATATAAATATGCAATGTGAATAACAACAATAACAAAAAAAAAAAAAAAACAAATCAAAAACCGAGAGGACTTGATGAAAAGAGCCGCGCGAGATGTGAAAACGCGAACGCGGCATTGCGTGATGAGCAAACGTCAAACATGACTCCGTGGGGCGGGGGGCAGGTGGGGGAGGGGGTAGCCGGGGTCACACCGAAACTGAAATCAAATGAAATGAAATGACATGACGTGTTGTTATTAAGCCGGAATCCAAAATAAAAACAAAAGCCAAGTCGCCCCGCTCTTTTTTATGAATGAATGAAGCCGGCCGATTGAAGGGAGCGGAGGAGATGGAGGGATTCAGGCAATTCAACATCTTTGGGACGCGGCCTTCTTCAAGGCGATTAGCGAAAAGCGGTAAATGTTGTGTTAAACCTCAATTATGATGGGGCAGGGATCTGCCGTCTCCAGGTAAGCCCCGAAACAGGATGTTAAACTCTTTTCGGTTTCGGTTTTTAGCTTTGACTGACGCCACACGCCACGTTTGCGAGAGATTGGAACATGAATTTACGATCGCCGAATGGCGCTGGCGCCACCCTTGCACCCCCCTCCCCTCCCTCCCTGGTTAAGTCTCCCCTGTTAAGTGCTTTTTAATTTGTTGGCAACCAAAAACCCAACCACCCGCCCGCCCCACCCCACACAAATGCCCAGTGTTCCGCTTTTATTGAGAATCAAGTGAGCTGAGTGCAATTACAACACCTTCAAAAAGCCAAACAGTACCCATCCTCCCGCGTCCTGCTCATCCTCAGGCACTTAAGGCACTTCCCCAGGGGCGAATCGTGTGGGTGTGTGCGAAACGAATTGCCTGTTGATGGTGAGTGCCCCCCTCCCCCACCCTCCTGTGGGCCTAATTAAAATAACATGGCCGGTATGGGAGGGGGTTTGTGTTCACATTAATGGTCAGTTGGTCACACTTTTAATGAGACTCTCAGACAATTTTTGGTCTGGGAAAGATCTCGCTCGCTTCAGCAACTCCAATTTGTCATATATTTTTAATGTCTTTTTAAATCACTCGCCTTGTGTACACCAAAAAATACCGAAAATACCCTGCCCCGGCGCGAAAGTGCCTCACGACTCTCGATGGGATTTGGTTTGTCCAAATGGAATTGGACTTGGTTAGAGCATTTGCTTGGGGGGGTTATAACATCTGTGCAGTTTCTCTAATGAAATTAGGGTGCGCTTGCGCTGGGCTGGTGGTCAACTGAGTGAGTAGGCAGCAAGTGCCGTTAGTTTGGTCATAAAATGGCGAAAGTCTTGGTTAAGGCCCATAACTTGGCCCAAAGCAAACGGTACTCGGGCGTGTCGTGCCTGGGTCACAAAGTGAAAATTTGGTAAACGATTGTGATGGAAATTAAGGCTGCAAATGAGGGTCCCTCGAGCCGGATTTGTTGATGAGAACTTGTATCATTCGAAGCTGTGGATAGGAATACTCCCTTCTCTGGAATAAAATGACATTCGTAGGCATTAATGATTTGAAAAAATGCAAAGTGAATGTTGTTCACATTGATTATAATTCAATAATCAACAAAGATATAAAAAACTTGTATTTTTAAGAAGTTTTTTGAATAATTGCGAATTGGGCGAAGCTTTTTGCATAAAACTTTTGATAATACAAGATGTTTTAGCAACTCCGACGACATATATACTCATTTATATACATATACACATATATATTCTTGATCAGCAAGACAAGCTGAGTTGATTTAGTCATGTCTCCTCCATAATTTTGACAGCCATCTTCACCAAACTTTGCACGTAGTCTTTTATATCAAATACGCTGCACATTTGTTGGAACCAGCGGGATCGGTTGACTTTAGCATATAGCTGTCATAGGAACGATCAGTCGAAAAACTAGTTTTAGTGAGAAAAACTTTTTTGTTTTCAATGGAAACGCCTCCAAACTTTGTATTTCTTAGTTCGCTATGCTTTCACATGATTCCATTAAGTTTGGTCGATATCGGACATCTATTTCGTATAGCTTACATGGAAAAGTAGAGTCTGAAAAGTAGTATTAGTGAGATAACCTTTTTTGCTTTCAATGGAAACGCCTCCAAACTTTGTATTTCTTAGTTTGCCATGCATTCCCAGGATTTAAATTAGTTTGGTAGGAATAGGACATCTTTATAGTAAAGCTTCCATAGTAGAGTAAGGTCTGAAAAGTAATCTTAGTGAAAAAAACATTCTGCACTTCAGTGGAAACGCCTCCAGACTTGGTATTTCCTAATTTTATATGCTTTTAAATGATTCCATCAAATTTGGTCGAAATCGGACATCCATATCGTATGGCTGTCATAGAAAAATAAGGTCTCAAAAGTGGTCTTAGTGAGAAAAACTTTCTTCATTTCAGTGGAAACGGCACCAAACTTTGTATTTCTTACTTTGCTATGCTTTTAAAAGATTCCAGTATAGCTCCCATAGAATATAAGAGTTCAAAAGGTAGTCTTTGTGAGAAAAACTTTTTTGTTTTCAATGGAAACGCCTCCAAACTTTGTATTTCTTAGTTTGCTATGCTTTCCCAGAATTTAAATAAGTTTGATCGAATTCGGACATCTATATGGTATGGCTGTCATAGAAAAAACAGGTCTCAAAAGTGGTCTTAGTGAGAAAAACTTTCTACATTTCAGTGGAAACGGCACCAAACTTTGTATTTCTTAGTTTGCTATGGTTTTTCATCAGTCCACTAAGTTTGGTCAAAATCGGACATCTATATCCGATAGCTGACATGGAAAAGTATGGTTCGAAAAGTAGTTTTAATGTGAAAAACTTTTTTATTTTCAATGGAAATGTCTTTAACATTGACACTAATTTATTTCAAACGCTTTCACACAACTCTACAAAGTTTTGTCAAAATCGGTTGACTCTAGCTTATAGCTGCAGTACGACTGATCGGTCGAAAAAGTAGTCTTAGTAAGAAAAACCTTTTTTGTTTTCAATTTTGTACATTCGCATTCGTCGACGAATACTGCAAAATCCGATATCATAAATTTTGGAAATTCTTCTAAAGATTTTATAGTTAGCATCTTTGGATTTTGCTTACGTCCAAATTTCGTACATTCGCATTCGTCGACGAATACTGCAAAATCCGATATCATATATTTTGGAAATTCTTCTGAAGATTTTATAGTTAGCATCTTTGGATTTTGCTTACGTCCCCCTTTCGCTTTATGGTCCAAATGCAAGGTAATAGTTTCGAAATGTAGAATGTGTCACAAGTTCATGTTAAAGAACGGAGGCGGAAAGAGATCTATTTGAAGAAGATTGAAGATTGAAGTGGCAGAAATGTATGATCCGCCCAGTTTTTTGCATGTGCCCTCAAACTATTATTATTACCCGAATGATGTATGCTCACATTCGGAATCACATTCACACACAGACAGACATTCGAGGGCGATTAGTTGTTATCGGTTGGCATATATCACGATGACAAAACAATGGGGGGCCCCATAACCATAACAAACCAAAGCGGGACAAAACCGACTACAAAAAGTTCCCCCCCCCCCCCCCACACCCCCAGCCCAGCATTTCTTATCAGCCCCCCCTTCCCCTATGCTAATTCAGTTTGGTTTGTTTTGTGTGCGGCCGCGCCATATGCATAAAATCGAAATCAAATTAAATCAATTTAAATATGGCATAAAATAAAAGTACAAAATCATGTTAGTTTAAAAGGCAAACGCATGGAGCTTCGAATTTATCGCCGCACAATTTGTGAAATTAATTTACTTCTTCCATGTTGATGTTGGAGCTGTGGGCCGGCGGCTAATTATGAGTGTGAACGGGGCTGGGGGGATTGGTTTGTGGTGTCTGCTCTAAAAACAGTTGATTGTCAGTTTTTGCAGATAAGTTAAAAGTCGCTGGCCGGCACTGGGGGGCATAAATCGGAGCTCTATCAAAAATCTTATCGGACCAAAAAGAGTTTCTCCCTCCATCTGCTGCATGGCGAGCTGCTGCCCGGCGTTGACAATATTTTTCATTTTCATTTGGCCACGCTAAGAGACTTTTAAGCTGTCAACGGCGGCGCTCATAAAAATCGACCACCGCCGCCAACTCGGGCCTTGTGGCCACAAAACCAGCGTCAAACTGTCTGCGGGGCCCATTGTTTTATGCATTTAATGTGCTCCGTAGGCACCTCCTACTCCGGCTCCTTCTCCTCCTCTTCGGCCGATCGTGTCATGACATCCCAGGAATGTGCCATTAAGGCTAAGCGAATGGTAACTGTAAAACGGATACGAATCAGATAAGCAATTGAAGGCAAAATATGGCGGAATTTGAACAGAAGATAAGGAAACGCGCAAGTAACAAATTTACTTGCACCAGGATCAATGGAAGTTCCTGCAGTTTCCACACTTAACAGAAACCTTCAAATCGTCAGCTGTAAAGAATGCACTCACCCTTGACAGGTGAGTTAGCATGCCAGAATCCCTAAGACCCTTGAACTAGCACGGAAATCTAAGTAAAACTACTTTTCGTACCTTACTTTTATATGGGAGCTATACTATATAGATGTCCGATTTGGACCAAACTTGGTGGAATAATGAAAAACCATAGCAAACTAAGAAATACAAAGTTTGGAGGCGTTTCCACTGAAATGGAAAAAGTTTTTCTCACTAAGACTACTTTTCAAGCCTTACTTTTCCATAACAGCTATACCATATAGATGTCCGATTTTCACAAAACTTGGTGGATTGATGAAAGAGCATAGCAAACTAAGAAATACCAAGTTTGAAGGCGTTTCCTTGGAAAACAAAAAAGTTTTTCTCACTAAGACAATTTTTCGAACCTTACTTTTCTATGACAGCTATACCATATAGATGTCTGATTTCCTGCAAACTTGGTATAATCATGAAAAAGCATATAAAACTAGTAAATACGTAGTTTGGAGGCGTTTCCATTGACAACAAAAAAGTTTTTCTCACTAGAACTAGTTTCTCGACCGATCGTTCCTATGACAGCTATATGTTATAGTCAACCGATCCGGCCGGTTCCGACAAATGTGTAGCGTATATGTACCAGTAGACTTTGTGCAAAGTTTGGTAATTTTGTGATTTTTTTTTCAATCACCAAAAGGTCTTGAAAAAGTCCCTTGTATTACTTGTTAAAATGATCTTCCAATTGTGGGGTGTTTCACACGGGGCAATCGCTGGCATAAAGAGACTGTTCATGGACTGTCAGTTGGTGGGCATAAGAGAGGGTGGTTAGTGCTTTTGAAACAGCTGTACGATCCAGCATCCTCCTTTTTTGTGCTCTGTTGTCTCTGTTCAAGATTGGGCGAAAGCCAAATACGATCTCGAGCCGACTAAAACTGCAGGTTTACTTATCTGTCGTAAAAACAAGCACTTTTTCCATAATATTTAGTTATGATACTTTTAAAATTTGGCGAGATAATACGCAAACTTTGGTAGTCTTTCTATAAAAACTTTTCCGGGTAGTTTCACCCACTTTGAAATCGAATTAACATACAAAACTCACGTTTCTGTTTACTAATCAACATTTGTGCTAAGATCAGTGGATAGAAAACTGTTCAAGGAGTTTTTTCTATAAAAACTTTTCCCCATACAAACTTTTCCGGGTAGTTTCACCCACTTTGGAATCAAATTAATATACAAAACTCAAGTTTTTGTTTACTAATCAACATTTGTGGATAGAAAACTGTTCAAGTAGAATATGAATGGTTATTTTTGTTTCCTTTCAACTTTTATCATCAACTTCAGCGTAAAAACAAACAAATTGCCAGAGCCATGTAACAACTTGACATCCAGCACGTGCCAGTGTGTGTGTGTGTGTGTGTGTGTGTGTGTGTGTAAAAGATGTTGACAATTGGCCATGGCTGCTTGTAATTCCCAATCTATGAATAACAAATAGGCTCGAGGTCCCAGGCTAACTAACGAACTGGCACTGGAGGAAATCATCAAATCATCAACTGAATTTTACAACAACAAGCTGGACGTAGGGAGGGGGAGCAAATGCAATTTTACAATGTTATGTGAAACGAGAAAACGCGCATTTGCCAAATGCCCAAGTGGAAGGGAGATGGTAGATGGCTTTTGCTTATTTTGGGAGGGGGGTAGGGGGGGGGGGGGGGGGGGGGCAAGGACTTGTGCTTTGACGCCCTTTTGATTTGATTGTCCCTGACAAGCAGGCGATGGGTCCTGCCACCCCATTTCCGTGCCGATGCATGTGCGCCATTTGTAATTCAAGTCAAAAGGCATTCGCTCCTGTTGCTGTTGTCGTTGTCCTCGTCCTGGATTATAATTTTCTGTTCCGTTTGAATGCATTTCATTTCCTTGCCCAACGCATGAGCGAGCGAACCTTGATCCCATCTCCATATCCACCATGTCCTCCATATATGAATGTGTTTATTTTTGCATTTTTGACTCAATTACTGTTTTATTTTCTAGCTGTGCCTGGCAGACACAGAGCTGTAAATCTGATTGCATAACGTGATCAAATTATTAAGATGCTCGCTGATTTGTTTAGGCAGCCTGCCGAGGTACTGAATTTGGCACCGACGATTGCAGGCACCAGCATGCCGCTAAAGGGGGAGGTTCGAACTTAATTTAACTTGTTTTTGCTGCTTTTTATTTAACGAGCTCAAATATTTCCAAACATTTATCAATCTTGCTTAGCTGGCTTCTGGATGCACGATAAGAATTCCATCAATTTTTCCTTTGGGGTCTTGTTCTTGTCATTGTACAGGCTCATGCCGATTCTCAAGGCGGCGGTTTCGATGGCCAAAACCAAAAAGAAGCCACATCTGGGTATCATCTTGCTGCTGCTATCTCTCACGATCGATCTTTTCAAGTGTGGTTGATAGTATTTATCAATATTAAGAATATAGTCAAAATTTTTGGGTATAAAATTTTACTGTTGTTGTCTTACTTAAATTCAGTTTTAGAATGAAAAATGGAACAGACGAAATGTAGCTGGTAAGCCTGACAGTTGAGGGAGAGGTATACTTTTTGTTCAAAATGTACACAGAGTGTATTTAGTTTGTGCAATCGTGTCGATACAACTCTCAGCAGAGAGCTACGGCATGTTGGGGACATAAGCTTCTTGCACTTGCTTTGAAATATCTTCCATATCTTCCACAGTTTCATACATATACGATTCATATCATATTTAGTAATCAGCATAATTACTCGATCTATCAAAGATATAGTGAAGATTGGATATACTTTAGTCGAGTTATAAGTGAAATAAACAAAAATGCTGGGCAGGGCAGCACTTCAGACAGCTTGTCAGATATATACAAGCTTGGGTGGGTCAAGGGTTCTTACATATTGAATTTATATGCTTTTTTCAAACCCAAAACTTTTCTGTTTTTAGTGCTAAAGCTTTCAAAATTCGTCTTTATTACTGGAATATGCTTTATCATTCTTGTATAAAGTTTGATAAAGATCGGTTGACCATGGCATATAGCTGTCGTAGGAACCATGGGTCAAAAAAGTAGTTCTAGTGTGAAAAATTTTTTAATTTTTCACTTAAATGATCCCAAACTTGGTTTTTATTAGCTTTTAATGCTTATACATGACTCCACCAAGTTTTAACAAAATCGGCTGACTAAAGCATATGGCTCTCATAGGAGCTATCAGTCAAATAAGTAGTTCTTGTGGGAAAAACTTGTTTGTTTTTAATTTAAATGTTTCCAAACGTAGTATTTATTACTAATCTATGCTTTTTTATGATTCCACCAAGTTTCAACAAAATTGGACAACTATTTAATATAGCTGTCATGGAAAGATGGGTCTGAGACTAGTTCTAGTAAGAAAAACATTTGGAATTTCCATGGAAATGTTTCCAAACTTCGTATTTATTAGTGTTCTATGCTTTTTTATGATTCCACCAAGTTTTAACAAAATCGGCTGACTAAAGCACATGGCTCTCATAGGAACTATTGGTCAAAAATCTAGTTCTAGTGAGAAAAACTTTTTTGTTTTTCATTTAAATGAAATCGGTTGACTGTAGCATATAGCTCGCATGTTAACTATTTGTCAAAAAACCACTTCTAGAGAGAAAAACTTTTTTGTTTTTAACTTAAATGTTTACAAACTTCGTATTTATAAGTTTTCCCTGCTTGTTCATCATTCTACCAAGTTAGAACAAAATCGGATAGCTATTTAATATAGCTGCCATAGAAAAGATGGGTCTGAAAACTATTATTAGTAAGAAAAACTTTCTTGTTTTGATGGTAGCATCTTCAAACTGGGTATATTTGTATTTTACACACTTTTCCACCGTTCTAGCATGTTGGAACAAAATCGGAAAACTATATCTTATAGCTGCCATACGAACGATGGGTTGGAAAATTGTTCTAGCTTGCTTATAATCAATCAATTGTGGTTCCCAAGTCAGGTGCGGACTGGGTTCCAATACTAGGGCACTATAAAGGTTAAATGTATCAAAATAGCTCTTAAAAATTGGTACCAAATTGGAAGACTATATCAGGCTATGGCTTTAAAAGAACCAATCGTGGGAAAATGTTTTTTTGGTGTTCTTAAGTATAATGAATTCAGCAGCATCCAACTTCTATATTCCTGTAAATCTATGCTTTTACAGTGGCTTAGGTAGAATTATTTCCAGGGGGGGCGTTTTATAAACTAGTTTTCTTGAGCCGTTTCATTGTAAGCCTAGTATTTGGATTCAAAATATATATGTTTAGTGCAGTGGGACCCCCCCTGGTACGCCCCTGTGCTATCAGTAATACCAGTTTTTATTTAGAATTAATGCTTAATTTTCACATTTATTCCTTTTTTGAATTTTTGGTTTGTGATTTCCAAAATTTCAGCTTTAGATTCTTCAAGTTTATAAAATTTTGTAAAATATGGTACAAACATTGCAAAAAATTACTCAGCAATGCCATTATGAAATATGGCCAACGCTGAGTTAGCTGAAATGTATCGCATTTCAATTACTGGCGATGGACTTTGTTGTTGCTTTTGTATCCTTATGATTTCGGCTATGTCCAGTGCCAGTGGCAACAGATGCTGATAAAACATAAGCATATTATTAATAGCCAGGGAGTAGAGCAGCCAACACATCGAAATGAAGCAGGAGATCAGGTTCTTAATAGCGACTTTAGTGTCTGTATTTTTACGTCTGGTACTCGCCTCCCAGCGTTGCAATAGTGGTGCGATTGTTGTCAAGAGATCCAACAGATTTTGCACATGATCTGTATCCTCCCAAATTGTATGGCTTATTAGATAACCCATGAATAACACGACCAGGCACAACTTCCGTCGTATACTGGGTCTACAACTTGACGAGGCGCACTGATAGAAGAGTCCAATGAAATACAGATTAGCGACCAGGCTCATCATATTGATACGCATCATGATCTCATCGGCCTTGAGCATGGACATGCGCACGTTTAGAGCGCTGAATACGACTGCGCTCAGCAAGGACTCGGCCTGTTGTTGCTGCATCTCGAATGGATTCATCTGCAGCGTGACTATGAAATGTAGTCTAAGGAAAAGCTGTACGCAGCTCATGCCCACCGCCATGTTTCTCCAATATAACTGGCAAGGGGCCAGCAAAGATCCAATGAAATTCATTATATAAAATAAAAATTTTGTTAAGTCGTAATTTGGGGAAACTGGTGTAAAATTCGTATGCAAAAAATTGTTTATAAGTAGAAGTATGTATGTTGATTATGGAACGGAGTTTGTAGTGAATGAAAACTTGATTGGGACAATTTTAACATAGAAATGATTGATTTGGAAAGGCCAACTGTGTTCGTTTTTCAAATTATTTTCTGTTAATGAAACCCGACTAAGGTGTTAAGCCAGCACGGCAACCTTTATGTAAAGTTTAGCCAAGAACCATTTACCACACTAGCCGAGACACAAGCCAAAGCTTGAAATCTATGGCTTTCTCGCCTTTGGGCGCGTAATGGCAAAATGTTCAAATCGCGAGGAAGTATTTGTGATACGCCTGAAGAATCGGCTTTTACCAGAATTTTTTAAATTCTTGAGAGTTGTATGGCATAGTAGAATGCATCAGGTGCAGGAAGGCCTGACAATAGCAGGTCGCAACGAAACACGCCAAGGCTTGAGGCGCCATTCAAGACGGTTGAAACGGCTACCGAGTGGGACTTCTTGGTCAAATCTAGGTATTTACACGCAGAATCCGAATGTTAGATTCTAGTAACAATATCAGCTTTTCAAAGTATATACATGAAATGTACATGCCATAGAAAAGTGGGGTTAAAAATCTAGTTTTAGTGAGAAAAACTTTTTTATTTTTCATGGAAACGCCTCCAAACTTTGCATTTTTTAGTTTGCTATGCTTTTACATGATTTTACTAACTTTGGTCAAAATCGAACATCTATATGGTATAGCTGTTGTAGAAAAGTAGGGTCCGAAAAGTAGTCTTAGTGAGAAAAACTTTTTTGTTTTCAATAAAAACGCCTCCAAACTTTGTATTTCCTAGTTTGCAATGCTTCTCCGTGATTCTGCTAAGTTTGATTGAAATCGGACATTCATATGGTACAGCTGTCATAGAAAAGTAGGTTTAAAAAACTAGTCTTAGTAAGAAAAACTTTTTTGTTTTCAATAAAAACGCCTCCAAACTTTGTATTTCTTAGTTTTTAATGCTTCTCCGTGATTCTGCTAAGTTTGATCGAAATCGGACATCTATATGGTATAGCTGGCATAGAAAAGTTGGTTTAAAAAACTAGTCTTAGTGAGAAAAACTTTTTTGTTTTACATGGAAATGCCTCTAAACTTTGTATTTCTTAGTTTTCAATGCTTTGCCATAATTCCGCTAAGTTTGATCGAAATCGGACATCTATATGGTATAGCTGGCATAGAAAAGTAGGTTTAAAAAACTAGTCTTAGTGAGAAAAACTTTTTTGTTTTACATGGAAACGCCTCTAAACTTTGTATTTCTTACTTTGCTATACTTTCTTATAATTTTACCAAGTTTGGTCGAAATCGGACATCTATATAGCATGGCTGTCATACAAAAGTAGAGTCAGAAAAGTAGTCTTAGTGAGAACAACTCTTTTGTTGTCAGTGGAAATGTCCTATACAAACTTTCCTCTATTTTTAAACATAAAATTTAAAGTTTTTGAACAAGAAGAGAGAATTTACAAAATTTTTGATAATGTCGAATGATGCCATCAATAGATGGCGCCACTCCATTGCTTCCTACTACTTCCTATTCAAAATAGTTCATATTTTTCGCGGGGGCCTAATGAGCCATAAAGATGTGTGCTGTCAGTTTCAGTTAGCCGCGTATCATGGCCTAATGGCGGCTATTTGGTGTAAGATTCCAATTGGCTGACCATAAACGTTGGACCCTAAGATGCACAGACTCATAACTTTCCATTCAATCGATCGCTTCCGATGCACACCACACTCCCAAACGGTTCAGGATTCTGTACACGACCAGACGATTAGGCAGACGACGCACAGCTTCGCTTTGCATGGGGCGGTTGGTTGAAGGGCCGGGTGGGAAGGGGGGGCGGGTGGGGCAGCCACATACATATTTAGGCACTATTAAGCCATAGCCAAATGACGACAAAAAAAAAAAAAAAAGCAATTAAAAATATTACGTGTTTCCATACACAATCAATATATTGAAATATTTTGGAATAAACATTTATCCATGGCGAACAGCTCTGATTCAGTTGACGGCGAGGCTTCAAACGCAACGGTCGGAACACGGCCAGGAAAGATTTCGATATCGATTGGCGGCCATGACAAGCGAAAGTGCGACCAACAAGCAACAGCTGAAACGGGATTTGGGTGAATTGGCCGAATGGTTTCAACAGAATGAGAAGCTGCCGCAGGAAATTGGTAAGCAACAAAGCAACTCTCGGCGACCGGCGGCACCTGCATTCCTCATGCTTAATGAGATTGTTTGTAGGCGCCGGTTGTGAGCGCCGATTCGCTGGTGGACGGTGGTGGCCATCCATTTTGATGGGCCAATTCCAAGTTACGTCATGTGTGTGTTTATTGCAGAGCCGCTGCTGCTGCTGCGCTTCTATCAGTGCATGTACGGGAATCTGGAGGATACCAAGAAGCTAATCGAGGTCAACTATGCACTGCGCCAACGTCATCCGCATTTGTTCATCAAACGGGATCCGCTGGATGAGGACAGTCGTCGCACCTTTGACTATGCGTATGTTGAGAGGATTCCAGGGTAGCATTCACTTACATCTTCCTACTTGCAGGGACATACTACCGCTGCCGGGTCTGACGCCGGATAAGTACAAGGTGTCGCTGTATTGTTTTCGCGAATTTGAGGCCTCCAAGGTAGGTCCGTGTGCGTGCTAGAGATGGGAGCGGGTGTGGAAATTTGAGTGAGTGTGTGGAGTTAGTCGAGTTTTACACCATGAAGTTTTTCCTCGAAAACTTCAACTGCTTGTGGGAAAGAGGTGTGGTGGTGAAGCTTGCCCCTCTACACCTCTTTCCTACAAACGAAAGCTTTTTCAAAAACTTCCAAAAAGTTTACAACAGTCTTAGACGGGCTTTACACCATGGAGCAATTGCAGTGAAGTGTGCATATGTGGCCAATATCAACAATCTCACAAATTTTCATAAAGATCAGATAATAACTGGCAGAGTTAAAAAAACGTTGCATACTTATCTGTGGCGCATGAGGTTATTAATCCCCAATTGCCCTCAGTAATGGGTATTTCGAAGTTACATTCTCATTTGAATCTAATACCATTCCTTACCCATCCATCCAGATGCATCACACCGAGGATACGCGCGCCTTCTTCATGGTCACCGACTGTCGTTTCATTACACCCGACGATGCCCAGCATCCCGATGTCTTATCCGAGGGGGAAGTACAAATTTTCGATATGAAAGGCACCACCATGCGTCACATCTCACGTCTGACCATAAGTACATTGCGCGCCTATGTGAAATTCCTGCAATTGGCCTTTCCCGTACGTCTCAAGGCCATACACATGATCAACTGTCCCACGTATCTGGATCGCATTGTTAGCGTGGTGAAACCGTTTATCAGCGAGGAGGTCTTCAAATTGGTATGCCAGATGGGCAGTGGTAAATGAGCCTAGGGTTTCATTATGATCATTTCCGCCCCCTCAGATACGCTTCCATACGACCAACATAGAGACGCTGTATGCATTTGTGCCGCGGGATATGCTGCCGGAAGAGTATGGCGGTTCGGCGGGTTCGCTGGCCAAGTTACGTGCTGAAACCCAGCAGACCTTGTCGGAGAAACGGTGAGAGACTGCTAAAAAGTATTATTCAAGTGGTAAATACGTTTCCATTTTAGGGACTATCTGATGAATCCTCTACATTGGCAAGTGGAAAAGACGGAGAAGCGTTCAGGACAATCATCGTCGTGGAAGATCTTTAAATGAAAAGGCTTACCTATAATAATTTTTTTTTGGCTTTTTTTTAATACTTTTAAAATCTATAATATTATCTAATGACTAAACTTAATATTTATGCTTGTAACTAATTTTGGTAGTTCCTGAAGATATTTTTTTAATATTTTGTAAGTGTTGTGAATAATTGATTTAAGCTCAAGCTAAGTGTGGAGTTGGAAGGGCCAGTTTGGGAATAAATATAATATATTGAAAAACCTTTAAAATTTTGCTAAAAATTAAATATTGAATGATTTTCAGTCTTCCCGAGCATTGCTGGTTTGACTTTGAAGTGAATTAAGGTCGCTAGTAGGTGGAAAAATTGTTATAAACAATGTAAATAGATTCTAATAACCTGAGAAGTTCAGTGCTATCTTTAACCGCCTTAAATTTAAATCTAAAAACAGCTGTTTGGCCAGTGCTGCCATTTTTATAATGCCTTGTTATCGAAACAATTGTGCCATTCAAATGTAAACGTTTAAATTATATTTAAAAAACGATTCTGAAGTCGAATTTTAACTTTTGCCTATTTTAATCTAATTAATTAATACTTGATCCTTATAGTAGATAAAAAAAAAAACTATAAATTAGCTAATTATTTGAATACAGTTATTTGATACCCTTAAAACCTCTACAGCACCGTATACAACACTGCAAGAAGAGGTGGGTATATCGATAGAACGAGCATACCTATCGATATATCAAGCGTCAGTCAGTTTGAGCTGCGAGGTATAAGAAGAAATATTATTGTACTATTACGAAGCTTATGCCAAGCTCAAATTTGCGAAATTATATAATAAAATGTATCTAAAAGTGTCTGCATAAACAGCATTTCATGAATTTCACTTCAATTCATGAACTACAAACGCGCAGCCATCTAAATGTATCTTTAATGCTGCCACCTCTGCTCACTTTGTGAATTTCACGAATTTGTTCAAGCAAATTATAGGATTCTTAAAAAATCACTAATATTTCCCACAACCTTTGAATTTCAGCGCCCGACGCAGCTATCGATACTAGATATACTCATCAAGAGCAATCGAGAAATGTATCGATAGACTGCGCTGTATAGTGAATGGCCGCTTGTTGACGACTGGTTGGCGAAACTCCGACTCCACATTAAAAACACACACACATTTCACCATGGAGCGGCCACAGAAAATGCCCAAAGTGGCCAAGGTAAGTGTCTCCACCGTCTTCATCTACCTCATCTCGCTAAACGTTTACTACTTTCCGCTTGATCCCGCCAGGTGAAAAACAAGGCACCGGCGGAGGTTCAAATCACAGCGGAGCAATTGCTCCGCGAGGCCAAGGAACGTGATCTGGAGATACTGCCGCCGCCACCAAAACAGAAAATCTCCGATCCCGCCGAGCTTGCTGACTACCAGCAGCGTAAGCGCAAAACCTTCGAGGATAATCTGCGCAAGAATCGCATGGTGGTCAGCCATTGGATCAAATATGCCCAGTGGGAGGAACAGCAGCAGGAAATTCAACGTGCGCGCTCCATTTGGGAGCGTGCGCTGGACAATGAGCATCGCAATGTCACCATCTGGCTGAAGTATGCCGAAATGGAGATGAAGAACAAACAGGTTAATCATGCGCGCAATCTGTGGGATCGGGCCGTCACCATAATGCCGCGCGTCAATCAGTTCTGGTACAAGTACACCTACATGGAGGAGATGCTGGAGAATGTGGCCGGAGCGCGTCAGGTGTTTGAGCGCTGGATGGAATGGCAGCCCGAGGAGCAGGCCTGGCAGACGTATGTGAACTTTGAGCTGCGCTACAAGGAGATAGACAGGGCACGCGAGGTGTACGAGCGTTTCGTCTATGTGCATCCGGATGTCAAGAACTGGATCAAGTTTGCACGCTTCGAGGAGTCGCACGGCTTTATACACGGCTCGAGGCGTGTGTTTGAGCGGGCGGTGGAGTTCTTTGGCGAAGAGTACATCGAGGAGCGTTTGTTCATAGCCTTCGCGCGCTTCGAAGAGGGGCAGAAGGAGCACGATCGGGCCCGCATTATCTACAAATATGCCCTGGATCATCTGCCCAAAGAGCGTACACAGGATCTGTTCAAGGCCTATACCATACATGAGAAGAAGTACGGGGATCGTGCCGGCATAGAGGATGTCATTGTGTCCAAGCGCAAATATCAATACGAACAGGAGGTGGCGGCCAATCCCACCAACTATGATGCCTGGTTTGACTATCTGCGCCTCATCGAAGCCGAGGGAGAACAGGACCTGATACGAGAGACGTATGAACGGGCCATTGCCAATGTGCCGCCGGCCAATGAGAAGAACTACTGGCGTCGCTACATCTATCTGTGGATCAACTACGCCCTCTACGAGGAACTGGAGGCGGAGGATGCCGAACGCACGCGTCAGATATACAAAACCTGCCTCGAACTGATACCCCACAAGCAGTTCACGTTCAGCAAAATGTGGCTGCTCTATGCCCAATTCGAGATACGCTGCAAGGAGCTGTCGCGTGCCCGCAAAACCCTGGGCCTGGCCATTGGCATGTGCCCGCGCGACAAACTCTTCCGCGGCTACATCGACCTGGAGATCCAACTGCGTGAGTTCGAGCGCTGTCGCCTGCTGTACGAGAAATTCCTGGAGTTTGGCCCCGAGAACTGTGTCACCTGGATGAAGTTTGCCGAACTGGAGAATCTGTTGGGCGACACCGAACGAGCCAGAGCCATATTCGAGCTGGCCGTACAGCAGCCACGCCTGGACATGCCCGAGCTACTGTGGAAGGCCTACATCGATTTCGAGGTGGCGCTGGGCGAAACGGAGCTGGCGCGTCAACTGTACGAACGCCTGCTGGAGCGCACTCAACATGTCAAGGTGTGGATAAGCTTTGCCAAGTTCGAGATGGGCATCAGCCATGGCGAGGGCGAAGGTGATGCTGATCTCAATGTGCGTCTGGCCAGACGCATCTATGAGCGAGCCAACGAGATGCTGCGCCAGCTGGGAGACAAAGAGTCGCGTGTCTTACTGCTGGAGGCTTGGCGTGACTTTGAAAGGGAATTGTCCATCAATGATGGTCAGTCCCTGCAAAAGGTGCTGGACAAGATGCCGCGACGTATTAAGAAGCGGCAAAAGATTGTCTCCGATGAGGGTGTCGAGGAGGGCTGGGAGGAGATCTTTGACTATATATTCCCCGAGGATGAGATGGCACGACCGAATCTGAAGCTTTTGGCAGCGGCCAAGATGTGGAAAAAGCAAAAGGATACCACGGAAGAGGATGTAACGGAAGCCGCGGGCAGAGATTAAGTGTTTCCATTTAGAAATAAACGTTTTTTTAACATGAAACATGGATCAGTTCTCAGTTTCTGAGAGACTGCCTTAACTGCTTGGGAATTTCAAGACAGCAGAACTGTAAAAAACAGCTTGTTTACTAGGATATGTGGGAAACATGAAGAAACCTGAGTGGAGATAGCATTTCGCACATCTCTCAACACCTGTGTAACTATTTGGCATTCCCAGGAATCCAAATTTAGCTTCTTACTTAACTTTCAAAACATCCCTTCAATAAGTTAGAGATCCTTTATCCTGCCATCAGGCCACACAATTAGTGTGCCACACTTTCCCAGGCACTTATCCCTCAAATTACGCAAACTTTTGTTACAATTTGCCCTAATGGTCGCCACTTTTCAATATAAATACACCAACTCCCAGTCGGGGTTTAAGAAGAAACCAAATGGACAACACACTGGACACTCACCGAGCGGTGGCCTATCATTGGCGTGTATGGGAGCTGACCGGATTGATACAACCGCCTCGAATTTCGCGTCGTCTCTACCTAATCTATGCGGTGACCATCAATTTGCTGGTCACCCTGCTCTTTCCGGTCACGCTGCTGGCGAGGCTCTTCTTCACCTACAGCTTGCAGGAGCTGTGCGAGAACTTGACCATCACCATCACGGATATAGCGGCCAATCTGAAGTTTCTGAATGTATTCCTGGTGCGACGACAGCTATTCCAAATACGTGAGCTGTTGCATACGCTCGATAAGCGTGCCCTGGACTTGAATGATGACAAGGAGCTGAGTGCTCTTAGGGAAGCGGTTAGCTCGGCTCGCACCAGTTTCCTAACCTTTGCCGGCATCTTTGTGTTTGGCACCTCGCTCAGTTGCTTCCGGGCGGCCATAGCCAAGGAAAGGGAATTGCTGTATCCCGCCTGGTTTGCCGTCGACTGGGCCCACTCGGATCGGGCTTATGTAATCATCTATGCGTATCAGCTGTTCGGTTTGATTGTGCAGGCATTGCAGGATTGTGCCAATGATTCGTATCCACCGGCCTATCTCTGCCTGCTGATGGGTCATATGCGTGCCCTGGAGCTGAGAGTGAGACGGATTGGTTATCAAACGAATCCGGTTAGGGCCTACATGCAGTTGAGCGATTGCATTGAGGACTTCATGCACATCCATCAGCTGCATGCGATAATACAGCA
Source organism: Lordiphosa andalusiaca (assembly GCA_035044965.1). Classification (NCBI taxonomy): domain Eukaryota; kingdom Metazoa; phylum Arthropoda; class Insecta; order Diptera; family Drosophilidae; genus Lordiphosa; species Lordiphosa andalusiaca. Next base: position 153,564 of record JAWNNM010003204.1, read on the forward strand.
TATCTTGTCCATTGCCTGCATAGCACAGTTTGCCTGCTCCGCTTCGGTGCAGTGCACCGTGGCCATGCATTTTCTGTATGTGGTGGATGCCAATGATTTGTCGGCCATGATGCTATCGCTGGTGTTCTTTTCAGCCGTCACCCTGGAGGTGTTTATCATATGTTATTTTGGTGATCGGATGCGAACACAGAGCGAGGCTCTGTTGGATGCCTTCTACAATTGCAATTGGATGGATCAGCGGCCGGAGTTTAAGCGTAATCTGATCATCACCATGATGCGGGCCCAGCGGCCGTCGTTGATTCATGCCGGCGGCTATATAGCGCTCACTTTGGAAACATTTGTACAGGTGATGCGGTTTACCTACTCGATCTTTACGCTGCTCCGGCAAATCAAGTAAAAGTGCTGCCCAGCTCTTCATGCGATGCAATTTAACCAACAAAAGGAACAGTCTGGACTACTAAATACCTTCTATCAATAAAATTGTGAGAAATATATCAGTTTTTTCCACATGATGGGGGCGTGGCAGAAAGAGAAAATATACTTAATCTGCCTGCAAGTATAAGAAGCATATCTCCCATACATATTGTACCTCTAGCTCTTACCAACTGTGAGTTCTGTGCATTTATATGTATAGCTGAGGTGCCCGCAAGCTATACGCATCGGACGCATTTGTTGGGGCAATGCGTTGTGTCTCTATGTCTGGTAGAATCACACACAACTTCAATTTATTTATCATACATTTGATTATGTAACATTTGTGGTTATGCGTCGAAGGATTGCGCCACAATGAATGACAGCAAGAGGCAACAATCGGTTTGCTCTTTCATTTTGTTGTTGGTTTTTGTTGCCACGGAAGTATGTTATTTATGTGTATTGGTGACCACGCAAGCATTAGGTGCTCCGCCTAAGGGAATGAGTGCAAAGATTTCAAGATCTTCAGCAGAGGTAAGATCCTCTCAGAACCAGGGAATAAAACCGAAAGAAATAGCAGTTTCGGTCATGAACCGGTCCTTCCCGGGGTGTAAATCGCACAGCCAGTCGTGTAGTGAGAGTGTTTCAAGCTTATCGATTGAAGTGGCATCTCTAATGCCTGCTAGTGATGAACACTTCATTAGCGATGTGAGTGTGACTGGGGGAATGGTAACGTTGAGTGTACTATTTTGATCTTTTTAATCCCAGCTTAGATTTAATAATAAAAAACTATTAATATTTGGTTTATAGGAGAAGGGGTTTTTATACTTTATTTTCTCATCAAAGGAAGTGGGTGGGTGGGGAGGGGGGAAAGTGCGCCATCGAGAGGATTCCATAGATCCCAATGCTATAGAAGAGACAACAAACACAATAATAGTGGGGCAGCTGCTGTGTGGTCCTTCATTACGCTGGGTGGGTTTTCGGGTCCCAAATGTGAATGATCTGCTGCATAATTAGATGTAGGTGCGAGTGTGTGGGTGAATGTGGGTTTTGTATGTGTGTGTATATATTATCAGTTACAGTCTAGAGAACCAATGGTTGTGTCGTATGTACATGATGTTGCATAATAATCATAATAATAATAATAATCATAATAATAATATTAACTAATAGATAAATATGTTTCTTGGAAAGGACTTGAGGGGTGGGGAAACACAAAAACAAATCCGTAGATGCACACAATCTCGAACAAGTTGCTCAATAGTTTAGCTTGGATCTTAATTTGTAATTTTTAAGAATTAATTTAAAAATACAATTAGGCAAACGACATGGCAAAGTGTGCATACATACATGCATACAGACAGATGTACAGATATGTAGGTATGTAAATATGCTTACAGATTTCAATTCTAACATATTACAATTCACAGAGAGAGAGAGAGAGACGGCGAGAGTGTGTGTGAGAGATAAGGGGAGAGAGGGAGAGAGAGAGAGAGGTGGAAAGCTTTGCACAAAACACATTCAACGAGGGGGGTTACAAAATGAGGTCTCTCTTTACGTTACAGTTACAGTTACAGTTACAGTTACATTCCATATAAAGAATCAACAAATACTCTCTCTCTCTCTCGGCTTCTCCTCTCTTTGTTTATAACTTTCAACTATTTACGTTTTCAGAACTTTGATTCTTGATTTTCAGCCCAGAGATGAGGCGAGATTTGTTACTTTTTTTCATTTTTCTTTTCATTTTGAGTTTCTTGTCGTCTGCCTTGTGTTCGTTCTTGTTTCTTGTTCGGTTGCTGTTGTTGCTGCTGATTCTGTGTGAGTTTATTTGCTTTAACGAGTTTTATTTAGCTTTTGGATTTTTGGGATTTGTTGCATCTTTTGCATTTCCGACCTTAGCGGCGGCGCTCTGATTTGAATTTGCATTTTTGTCTTTGCCTTTGGCATCCTGCAAAAGAAATATGGAGGAATAATGCCAACGATTTAACAAACAAGTTCATTATTCATGGTTTCAAAATACAAACAAAAACAACAAACAAACATCATTTTGGTTGCCGAGATCCGATCAGATTTGACAATTACTTTTTGGGACCCCACTTGAGTCTCCGCTCGCGCTACACTTAAGCAATAAAAGAAAAGAAAACACACAAAGCTGCAGTTTGAGGTATATTTTACTAAATTATGTACATAAAACATAAAGAAATCTGCAGTTTTGTTGGGTTCCAGAAACCTCAAATGAAAATGAAAACAAGGTTCGAGCAAATTCCTCTAAGAAACATCTCATAACTAAGTCTACACTTAGGTCTAGTAAATGGGAATTGATATTTTTAGCACCGAAAACCGTAAAACCGGTTTTTGAATCGAAAACGAACCTCAAAACTTGAGGAAAGACAGGGTTAACCTTTGGAAATTATAAGAAAATATTCAGACCAACAATTCCCTTCAAAAAGGAATGTTAAAAGCAAGTATCAACCAGAAACGAAAGAAAAAAGCGAGTGTATTAAACATGGTCTCTTCCTCAGAGGTTTGAAAAATATGTAAAACATATTCCGAAACTATTTTCCCATCCCATTCCCATTAAAAGTTAGGATTCCAAGGGAAAGAAGAGAAAATGCCAGCTCAAAGAAACCATTTTCCATGAAAAAATAACCTTTAAAGTTAGAATTCTGAGTAGAAAGAACAGTATATGGTTTAAAGAAACATTTGAAAATATTCGATAAATAGTTTTCTTTTTATATCGGAGCTTAAAAGTTAAGATTACGAAGAAAATTAAAGGAAAGGGTTAGAAAACATATTTTAAAATATTTGGGAAATGATTTACCATGAAAAAATAACCTTTAAAGTTAGGATTTTTTAAGGAAAAGAATAGGTAATGGTTTAAAGAAACATTTGAAAATGTTCGGCAAATAGTTTTCTTTGGAAATTTAACCTTAAAAGTAAGGATTACGAGGAAAATGAAAGGAATCAGTTTGTGAAAATAGTCGGAAAATAATTTACCATGAAAAAAGAATCTCAAAAGTTGAGATTTTGAGAAAATAGTTTGAAAATATTTAGAAAAAGTTTTCTATCAAAAACAAACCTCAAAGGTAAGGATGAACTTTCTGTAGATTCATCAAATCCAAGAAGTAATTGTCAAATATGGCGGATCGGCAAATCAGCTACAAACTAGCATCAATTTATGTAATACAACTGTGTTATTCTTAGGGATTTGCCATACGTACATGTGCACCTAACACCTACAAATCAGCATTGAAAGTGTGGACAACAAAAACGGTTCAGAGCGATTCAGGATTCTGCAAAATTTCTATGAACCGTTTTGCTATGGGGAATGGGAAAATGTGAGACAATTGTGTAAGTCTAGTTTACCTTGGTCACCATAACAGAGGCCGCTTCCTTCTTGAGATACTCCTCGCGTGCCGTCTCGTACATGGACACAAACTTGTCACGCTGCACCTTGAACTGGGCAAAGAGCTCATCATTCTTGTTGCCCTTCAGCCGATTCTCAATATCCAGTTTCTTCTGCTGTTCGGCGCGTATGGCATCGGTGACCCACGGCTTGTCGATGGGATATTGATTAATCAGATTTTTGAGGGTTTTGATGGAGCTTTTGCCCTTGACGGCCTGCTTGATTAGTTTGGGATTGGGCTTCTTGATCTTGCCATTCATGTGAAAGCCAGCGGGACCGCCGGGTGGAGGGCCACGCATGCCGGGCATGATGCCCCGTGGTCCGCCCATCATGGGGCCGCCAGGTCCCATGGGTGGGCCGCCGCCGCCACCACCCATCATGTGGTTGGGTGGAGGACCGTTGCCACGTCCAGGACCATTGCGACGCATGAATGGAGGCGGCGGTGGGTGTGGGCCACCCATGGGCGGTCCGCGCATTGGTGGCATTGGTGGTTGAAAGTTCATAGGTGGAAAACGTGGTCCCATGCCCATCGGACCGGGCCCCAAAGGCGGTGGTGGCATCATATGGCGATTGCCACCGCGTATGGGTGGGCCCCGATTGAAACCGCCGCCACCTCCGCCTCCTCCTCCACCTCCATTAAAGCGTTGGTTTGGATAGGGCTGGAAACGGTGCTTGGGCTGCCAATCGCCATGGCCATTGCCATTCATATTCATCTGACCCGGATACGGTCCGTGCTGCTGGTGCTGCTGCTGCGGTTGTTGTTGCTGTTGTTGTTGCTTACCCCTGGCCAGCAGCTGTTTACCCTTCAGTGGCTTCTTTTTCTGACCCTCTGGCTGAACGGGGGCAGGCGCCGGCTGGGGCGCAACTGGCTTGCTTGCCACTGGCGATGGACTATTGAAATCTATGTACAATGGATCGCTTGGCATTTGACAGGATGTGTACATCATTTGGTTGCCATTCATATTGCCGCCCCCTCCTCCGCCGCCACCGCGAAACGGTGGTTTCCTGTACGGGGCAATGGCGGCACGGGCATTGTGCGGACGCTGTTGCTGCTGCATGCTAGACCGATTCGGTTGGAAATTGTTTTTCGACACCATTTAGTCAAAAATTTGAATTAATATAAAGCGTAACACACTGTAAAATACTTCAACAAACACTTATTCCTTCAATTCCCCTTATAATAAATACCCACCTTTTGCTAAATAGTGGGATTTTACGTATTCAACTGTTGGCAGCTCAGCGGTCACACTTGCATGCATCGAATGGCGCGTTTTCGATATTAGTTTTAGTAATTCCCCTCCGAATGAAGACTTGTTACTTACTTTGCAAAAATCCAACCGATCCTGAATTTAGTTTCATTGATATTGTTGAGACGACATTTGGTTGTTTTTGAGATCAGTGAGACCACGGTTGCCTATTTTAGACTGACCATTTGTTTGCCCAGCAACCGATAGTTCAAGGGCGCAAACCTATCGATAGTTAACTACAGCTAGAGATGTGCAAGCCAGAGTTTGTGGGTGAACTTGGAACTTAAATTATTTCTCAAAATTTGAATCAGCATTGATTTCATACATGAATGTGTGCCATCCTCTTTTAATTATTATTCTTCTCACTAGCTTCTGCACCTATTATTATTATTATTGAATTGCAAGATGCGACAAGAAGAGAACATTGGGAGGACTCGAGCATTGTACATGCAGGTACTCAACATATGAAGTCAAAGCTATGTCGTCCAACTTTTGAATGAATATGGATCTACCCAGATGTTGTAAGGCAATGCACTGTATACCAGCGCAAATCTGGCATACTCAAGAATATATTTTTGAGCTCTTGGCATCTTTCAATATTATTAATTTATTTAATATATATTTATTTAATTTCACATATAGATACATCTATTTAGCCATAATTTCAAGAAAATTAGCCGAATTCGGCACTGATATCATTCAATATAAAATATTAAATTTTCACTGAATGAAAGGTTTTGCCTTAGCAATATGGGGTATTTTCCATACTTGTCAGGCAACCTAGCGAAACAGAACACAAAAATAAACAAACAAAATAAGCCAAATTCTGATTAAAGGCTACCATGATAAGTAAACAAATTTTACATTTTAATAAACTTTAAGGTACTCTCAGCAAAAGTTCCTTAACATATTTCTAATGCTTTGATTTCCCTGAACCGAACAAAGTTCTGTCCAATTAAACCAATATGCCCGTATTAATTACGTTTTTGAAATTAGGCCCCACTAAAAATATTTAAAAACAAGTCCAATTAGGTCACACTGGCCAATTTCGCGAAATTGTGCTTGTTTTTTTTGTTGTTTCAGTCCCGCAGCAAGAAACCCAACACAACGCGAAACCAAAAATCAATTGATTAAACAATTGATAAATGTTGATAGTAATTAATTAACGCAACTAAAATTACCAGAAGAATCGTTTGCCAGCTAATGCAAAACGACGTAATAAACGACGTAACGAGAACGACGACGAGGGTGAAGTAAGGTTGTGGGTGAGGGGGTGTGCAGAGAGAGAGAGTCCAAGAAAAGAAGTGAAATCTTGACGGCGCCAGCGACAACAACAACAACAACATTAGATAAAAGGGCGCTCAACAGAGGTAGGCGTGGCAATTGTTTATTGTTCCCAGTTCAATTCTTTTGCCGTTCAATATCAACAAAGACGAGCTGGAGCCCCACCAGGCGGTAACGGCACGGCGGGGGTGAGGTGCAGGCTTAGGCTCGATGCAGCTGCTATTTCTTTGGCCAAAGTCAATCCGTTCAGGAGCAGAGCGCCATGCTCTCCATCAGCGAGGAACAGCAGCCGCTGGGTCCACCAGCCAATGGAGTGGACGCTGCTGAAGAGGAACCCACGGTGGAGGCCGATGGCAGTCTTTGGACAGCTCTCTACGACTACGATGCCCAGGGCGAGGATGAGTTGACGCTGCGTCGTGGCCAAATAGTGGTGGTGCTGTCCACGGACAGTGAGGTGTCCGGCGATAAGGGCTGGTGGACGGGCAAAATAGGTGATCAGGTAAGCAAAAATTGGTCAGTTTATGGAAACCAAACTCATCCGCAATGTCCATTTACCAGGTGGGCGTCTTTCCGCGCGACTTTGTCACCGATGTGGACCCCCTGCAACTTAACGTGCCCTCAGCCATTGGGAATATACAGCCGCATGAGATTGCCTACCACGAACTGGATATCAAGGAGGTGATTGGCTCCGGCGGCTTCTGCAAGGTGCATCGCGGCTTCTACGACAACGAGGAAGTGGCCATTAAGATAGCCCACCAGACGGGCGAGGATGATATGCAACGCATGCGCGACAATGTGCTGCAGGAGGCCAAACTCTTCTGGGCTCTGAAGCATGAGAACATTGCCGCCCTGCGTGGCGTCTGCCTGAAGACGAAACTTTGCCTGGTCATGGAATATGCACGCGGTGGCAGTCTCAATCGCATACTGGCGGGCAAAATTCCGCCCGATGTGCTGGTCAATTGGGCCATACAGATCGCTCGTGGCATGAACTATCTGCACAATGAGGCACCCATGTCCATAATACATCGTGACCTTAAGTCCTCCAATGTGCTGATCTATGAGGCCATCGAGGGAAACCATTTGCACCAGAAGACGCTAAAAATAACCGACTTTGGATTGGCCCGTGAGATGTACAACACGCAGAGAATGAGCGCCGCTGGCACCTATGCCTGGATGCCGCCCGAGGTGATCAGCCAGAGCACCTACTCCAAGTAAGTAATTGAAAATGCAAGGAAGCAGAGCAAAACTAATTGAGATTTCTTTGCTAGATCCTCCGATGTGTGGAGCTATGGTGTGTTACTGTGGGAGCTTATCACTGGCGAGACACCCTACAAAGGATTCGATCCACTGTCTGTGGCCTATGGCGTGGCAGTCAATACATTAACTTTGCCCATACCAAAAACCTGCCCCGAAACCTGGGGTGCCCTCATGAAGAGTAAGTACATTAACGTCACCAAAACAATGGGGCAATCCTTTAAGCTATCTCTTCTCTGCAGGCTGCTGGCAAACAGATCCCCATGGACGACCCGGCTTCAAGGAGATACTCAAACAGTTGGAGAGCAATGCCTGCTCGGAGTTCACATTGACACCGCAAGCGCGTTTCCATAACATGCAGGAATGCTGGAAGAAGGAGATTGCCGATGTGTTGCGAGATTTGCGTGAAAAAGAAAAGGTAATCATGGTCATGCTTACAAAAACACGAATGTGTCTGCCCGCCAGTCTGCTCCTGTTCCTAGTAGTTAGTAGGGTAGCCTCTCCCGCTGTCTCTCTATTTTTGACAAAATTCTAATAATTTGGTTTATTTCCGAATCCAACTCAAAGCGTTTCCAAACCATCGAAGAGGTAAGAGCGTTTCGTTTCGTTTCGTTTTCGTTTCCATTGGAGTATCCACAGTTTTGGCATGAATTTCCCCACCGCTCTACCCAGTTACCAAAAGCTTTGTCTAAGTTTCCTCCTCCCCACTAAATAAAACTGTTTGCTCTCCCCATCCCTAGGAACTGCGCAACAAGGAGGAGCAACTGAATCGTGTGCAAAACGAACAGCGTGAGAAGGCAAATCTTTTAAAGATACGCGAACAACAAATAAGGGAACGTGAGATTGAGCTAGTTGGACGTGAGTTGCGTATACTACAGCCAGTGCCATCGAAACGAAAGCCCAAAAAGGGCAAAAAGGTAAGCATTGAATTTAAAGCAAAAGAAGGCTAAAGGGTTTATCTTGTTGGTTATTTATTTTACAGCAGAAACCGCTGCAGATATCCCTGCCCACGGACTTTCAACACAAACTAACAGCTGTACGCGACAAAGTGGAACCACCGGGATCACCTTCTTTTTCGGGACTGCGCATTGTGGCACGTGAGTAGTGGATGCTTTATGGGTGAATGTGGTTTGTAGGACAGTTTTGAGTAAAGAAAGGTCACAAGTACAAACCATTTTTGAAAAGATTCCAGTTGATTCATTTAGTTACACCAAACATATGCAAGAAATTGTATTGTGAGATGTTTTGTGATATAGAATAGTTGATATGGGGTTCGATTTTGAAGGCAAGAGTTCCCTCAGCCTGAGTTTTGTTTTGAAATAAGAGATTTTTGTTAGGATAACCAGTAGTGAACCCAAATGACTTCACTGAAGTACCTCAGAGCATACACTGAGTATCTTTGAATAGTGATCCCTTAAAAACAAGTAGGCTGACCTTCTATTCTTATGGAAAACTTTTTATTTAGTCATTTATGTTGTCCCCTTTCAAAGTAATCTTATCATCCGACCAGAACTCAAAAGGTGGTCTTCAATAGTTGCACTTATAAGGTATTTGTGGCCTTCGAACCTGCTGAACTTCTTACCGCTTTGTGTTGTTTAAGCCTTCTCGAGCATGAGTTACACATTATAGAGGTCTGCAAGCATACTCTACAAACTTCATGAAGTATAAGCCCCATTTCAAATGTTTGAAATAAATTCAACTTTCAACTGAATATCAACATCGTAAAAACCTTGGCTTACTTCGTCAGCAGTCTCAGGGAGCTCCCTGGGATGTCATGCTGCGGTCTGGTGTCGATTGCTCTCCTGCTTCGGTGTTTCTGCAGATCTTTAACTGACCTGTCGTTCGACTTGGCAGCTCTCCCTTCCGTTTGACGGCTTACCTGTTATATTCTCCTGAGCTGCGCAGAAGTTTCTTGACTTAACACTCATTAGTCTGACTTTTTATACCCTTCTAAAGCATAGAAGGAAGCATCTCCGACCACATAAAGTATATATATACTTGATCAGCCTGACCAGCTGAGTTGATTTAGCCATGCCCGTCTGTTTCTATGCCATCTCCTCCCTGAGTTTGAAAGCTATCTTCAACAAACTTTGCATGTGGTCTTTTAGTACAACTACGCTGCACATTTGTGGATAAGGGCCGGTTTGAATGACTATAGCATATAGCTGTCATAGGAATGATCCGACGAAAAATTAGTTTTAGTAAGAAAACTTTTTTGTTTTCAATGAAAACGCCTCCAAACTTTATATTTCTTAGTTTGCTATGCTTTCACATGATTCCACTGAGTTTGGTCCAAATCGGACATCTATATGGCATAGCTGTCATAGAAAAGTAGAGTCTGAAAAGTAGTTTTAGTGAGAAAAACTTTTTTGTTTTCGAAGAAAACGCCACCAAACTTGGTATTTCTTAGTTTCCTATGCTTTTACATGATTCCACTAAGTTTGGTCCAAATCAGACATCTATATAGTATAGCTGTCATACAAAAGTAGAGGCTGAAAAGTAGTTTTAGTGAGAAAAACTTGTATGTTTTCAATGGAAATGTGCTTAAAATTGGTCTTGATTACTTTTGCATCCCACAAACCTTATTTGCAATCCCTGGATTTTCCTACTCCTGTCACTTCAAGTGATTTTGTTAGTCCTAGAGGCCAAAAAGAACGATTTATGGTTTGTCTCAGGTAGATTTCAATGTTTTCAATGGAGAAGTACAGCTTTTTTGAAGTTCAAATGTAGGTGACCTTTGGATACTTACAGTTCATAGCATGTTTGTCCTACCCCAATGGAGTCTATGCTCTGTTAGCCCCACACTTGGTACACAGCATAAAAATCTACCTTCAATCTAGACCCTAGAGATGCAGAATTCAGGAATCTCAACTGCCCTTCCCATTTGCATCCCAATTTTCTAAATTTCAATGGTTCAAAGTTTTCCATGGCGTCACTTTTGCAGCTAATGAAAGATTAGATAAGACCCAAAATAGATTTAGTTGATGGAATGCCAGTTGAGATACAGAAATCTTTGTTTTGAATTATGTTTTTGTTTATTTTCTTAAGTTTTTCTTTTATTTATTTTTCATTTTCCGTTTTTGTTTCCGTTCTTTTTTTTTGCATTTGTTGTCCAGTCGAGGGCCTCAAGGGCAAAACATGGGGACCCTCGACCATGCATCAGCGTGAACGTTCATTGCTGCCCTCGCAATTGGGTGGCTGTCCACCCGAATGGCCCACACAGAGCTCCACGCACTCTTCGTTTAGCAAGAGTGCACCAAATCTGGACAAGAAGCAGCAACAGCAGCTACAACAACAACAGCAACAGCAACTCCCTGGTACGTACTCCTTAACGCCGCCTCCACAGCTAAGTGCCACGCCCAGTAGGTATGTGGGCGGCAGTGTGGCGGCCATGGGAGCGGTGGGAGCTGGTGTGGTCACAGGTATGCCATTTATGCAATTGCAGACCAAGAGTCACCACCACCACCACCACCACAACAACAACAACAACAACAATAATCATCATAGTAATAGAGATAACAGTAAAACTAATACCCACATCAGCATGTCATCCAACAACAACCACAAAGCCACCTCACCCAGTGCAGCGCAACAAAACTCCCACAGCAGCAGCTCGGCCAGCCGCACGCCTCCGAGCAGCTATCATCGCGCACGTAGCCACGACAATGGTCTGGACTCTGTGCCCTTGCCGCTTTTATCGGATGATGAGACACCCCCCATGGGCTGTTTCCCCTTCCGCTCGAAGCCCAGCAGCAGCAGCCTGCAAGCGGCAACGGCCAATCGTATTGGTGGCAGCCTGGGCAATAGTCCGGCCGTGGGCAGAAAGAAGCATTCATTGGACAGTCACTTGCCACCCACCCACAGCAGTGAACAGCACCATCCACCCAGCGCTGGTGGCCAACCGCTGGTGCAACCCACATCGGCAGCTCAGCTGCTGCCCCTGGAGATTGGGGGCTGGCGCGGTGGCGACAACAATACCTATGATCGTGCCTTCTATCGTGGCGTGGTCAAGAAAATGCTGGCCAGCAGTGAGCGCGTCAATTCCAAGTCCAGTGGCGACCTGACCATGTACAACCAAACCAACACTCCGCTGGATGATTCCAACAATTCCGAACGCTTTCAGCGTGATGCCTCAGGTTCCCAGTTTGCGAGAAATTGCTTCTTTGTGCATCCCTCCAGCAAACAGACCAGCTCCGATGAGGATGAGCCAGACGACACGCCCGCCGACGATGAGGATAATGTGGCGGCGGTGGCGGCTTCGCCCACGGCCGGTCAGGTGCGTCAGAACTCCACCACCTCGCGCAAAAGTTCGGTGACATTTCAGAGCGTCTGTAGTACGCCACCCACTGCCAAAGTCATGGAGCATCATGCCTCCACTGCCTCCATTAGCTTCGTCACCTCCTATACCTCCAGCTCCAGTTCGTATGCCAGCGAGCCGGAGGAGCCGAACGGCTTTCACCTGCAGGAGAACTCCATACTGGCCACACGACGCATGCTCGATGTGCAACCGCATCCGGATGTGATCAAAATGAAGCAGCACCTGCTCGAGGAGGAACAGCGGCAGCATAGTAAAAACCAAAAGAAACAACAACAACGCCCCAAGCATATAACCAAATCCAAATCGGTGGAGGCCACTGTAGCCGGTCAGCAACAGGATCAACACCAGCAGCAACATTCCCACTCCACTGGTTCGACCAGGATTAAGTCGCTGTTGAATCTATTTACGCGCGGCTCCAAGAAAAAGTATCAGAAACTGTTTGAGAACAATCTGAGTGGGAATGGGGGCAATGATTTTGTGGCCATTGATCCTTATCAGTCGCAAACTGAACTGTCCAGGGCCAAGAGCAAGAAGCCACAGACGCAATCCTGTGAGCAGTTGGAAAGATGCTGAAATGGATGCTGGAGCGGGGGGATGGGGGAAGAGTAGCGCTGCCTGGACACACACAAACACACACAGACACACGCATGTTTAGTTTATGCAAAGGCTTCTAAACGTAATTTCCAAAAAGGATAAACACGAGTTTCAAGCAATTTTAACTAAGTCTCAAACCCTCAACCAAGACACAAACCTTCCAAACATTCGAGACACAAACCTATTTATTGAAATTATTCCTTATCTGAGACACAAACCTAACGAACTGGATTTTTTCAAAAAGCAAATGAAATCAAGGTGAAATTTTTAGAAATGTATGTTATGTCTTTCAGAATTTTTACAAACATTCGAGATGCAAGCTTAAATGTTGAAATTAATGTATTTTCACTTGTCGAGATCTCATATACGATGGGTGAAAAATACCACAATTTGCTGAGAGTTGGCTTCTCATGCAGCTTCTCAGATTTTACTGTGACACTGGACTGAACACGAGACACAGTTTTAGCTGAGACACAAACCCTTGAACTTGGTTTAGAAACTAGGTTTTCAGGCCTGTTCTCATTTTCGTATTCGATTGATCTATCGATCCATACCCTAAGAAAGGCAATTTCTAAGAAATCATTGACAAAATCGAAAAAGATGTACCCTTAAGAGTGTCAAATGAAAATAAAAGCAAATTTCAAGCTTCAAGCTAAAGATCACAGTTGATTTTCGGAAGTGGAAACACTTAACAATTTCAATTCCGCATGATTTAAACGAATTCGAAAGTAGAAACAGCACTAATGGTGATAAAAACTTGCTTACATCAACTATTTTTACCCATAAACGAACAATTGTAAAATTTATAGTTTATTAATCACAAATCCAGTCAAAGTCTCTAAATTCTACAAATTCGAACACGAAACTACACACAACGGACTTTTTTCAATATTAAAAAGCCCTAACTACTCGGCTTTGACTACACCAAAGTTCCTGTTCCATATTTCTTTTACGTTCCGTTCCGTTTTACCCAGTTTCAATATCGTTTCACGTTCCAGAAGCCACGCATAAACTAACTTACACACGCATCTACACACAACACTCTCATACTACATGCATACTTATGTAGCCATCATTTTATACCTATTGACGAAAGCTCATTGTTTTATATTAAAACCCTAGGCTAAGTTTGACCCTAAAAAACAAAAGAGAAAAAAAAAAGCAAAACAAAAAAACACAATACGTAATTAAGGTTTATGCGTGCAAATATCGTGATCTTACCAAATGAAGAGAGATATGAAATATGATGCAATATCACGTTATTGAGCAACGTATGTAGTTATAGAAAACACGCTCGTTACTGCAAGGGCAGCAACAACATTTTGTATGTACTAGACAATATATAGAGTGCATTTATCGGTTATATATATACATACACTGTCATAAGCCATGTGTCATTTTCACATATCCCGAAAAAGGGTATCGCAAAGTGTTCCTAAATGAAAAAGCAATAATTGAATTGTTTAATTGTAAAAGATTGAATTTGATCAAATTATGCAGAAGCGTCCCTAGGAGTGAACAGATCACAGAGATGGAATCCTTATCAAGGTTGAAGTTGAAGTAAACTTCATGAAGTTTTTGTGGTCTGCAACTCAACTAGAAGGGGCTTACAAGTGAATTATACATAAATTTGAGTTGAAATATGAAAGAGAAACAACATAAAAGAGCACAGCAGAAGTGCAGCATTCCTTATATAATTAAAAAATAGTCGAATAATATTCGATATCTAATATATGGCTTCGGCAGTACATTCGATAGTGATAAATTGTCTTTTGAAAACAAAGATATCGAAATATCGATGTTATTTTCGGCATCCCTAAACAGATTTGTTCATTTAAAAGTGTATCAGTCTGGTTTTCAGTTAATTTTTCGTCAAATTTTTTTAGATTTGTGATTTTTTTAAAAAGATATCGAAATATCGATATCATTTTCGGTATCCCTACGCAAAATTGTTAATTTTAAAGTCTATCAGGCTTTTTTTCAGTACCACTTTCACCGCATTTTTAAGATTTGCAATATTTCTATAATATATCGTCTTTTTAAATTCAGATATCGATAAGTCGATATTGTTTTCGGCATACCCACAGAAAATTATTAATTTGAAAGTCTATCATTCTAGTTTTCAGTACCATTTCCACCAAATTTGAGCGATTTGCGGTTTTCAAACAAAGATATCGATCTTTCGATATTATACACTGACATGTTCATTTGAAAGTGTATCAAGCCTGTTCTCAGTACCACTATCACCGAATTTTTGCGATTTTGCGATATTTCCATTATTATAAAATATAGTCTAGTATATATTAACTCAGATATCGATAAATCGATATGATTTCTGGCATCCCTACACAGAATTGTTTATTTGAAAGCGTATCAGTCTTGTTTTTTGTTTCATTTTCACCAAAATTTTGTAATTTAAGATTTTCCCATAATTATATATTGTCTTTTTAAACTCAAATATCGATAAATCGATACTATTTCTGGCATCTCTACACAGAACTGCTCATTTGAAAGTCTATCAGCCTGGTTTTTAGTTCCATTTTCACCTAAACTTTGCGATTTACGATTGTTAAACAAAGATATCGATAAATCGATATTATTGCCGACATCTTGAAAGACGATCAACCTTGTCTGCTACAAATCTTTGGCAATTTAAAACCAGTTTTAGGTCTAAATTTAGTTTTTAAATCACAAAACTTTTGCGGAAGTGGAATTGATAGCCAGGCTGTATATCACAGTTTTGAGCTTCCGCATAATTTGATTAAGTTTTCAATCGATTTCCCTTGGATAAGTGACTCCCTAGCCAGTGATTGCAGCAGCCCCTCTCACACACACATCCACACACACTTACAGAATGATCATTTATGTCATTTACTCTATAAATATTTTCCTACAATTTAAGTAAACGATTTCTTATCTATGTACCTACGAGATATACCATATTTATATACATACATCTTAGTTGAACTAAGTTCTTAGACAATACGGCAACCTGTTTCTCCCTTCTTTCGCTATTTTTCTTTTTTATCCTTTTGAAATTATTTGGAACTCTTCTTCTTGGTATTTTGATTACAGTTTTATTTACAATTGGTTTATAATTTATGAAGTATTCTGACAAAAAAAAAAAACAAAAAAGATGAGAAAACTGTGATCAAAAGTTGAAAAAAATTACAGATTTCTATTTTGTATTATTTTGCATTGTTTAGTTTTAACCACGTTTTTTTTTTTTTTATTTCGTTTGTTTCCATTCAATTTCAACTGATTCTACTTTGTATATGTATTTTTCTAAGGGGCGGGGAAGGGACCCTCCCCACCCACCTAGAAGTCCAGAAATCCGACAATAAAACAAACTAAAAGAACATCTTGGCCCCGGTTTTGATTTTGCTGTAACCCGTAGACACCTGCTAATTACACAGAAAACATGGTACTTGATCGTTAATCCATCCCAAGGTATTGCCTGCGGTGAATCCCCTATCCAACTGACCCAACAAGCAAACCAACCCCCACCCCCACCACCACATCCCCCCACACCAGTGTTAATTTATTCTCTTCACTTGAAAAATGCGCTCACACAACAAGGCTGCAAAATGGATGACTGGCGTCCGGGACCCACCAACATGCCCATAATGTCACCCTCACCGTATCTGCTCAGTCGCTTCACCAGCAATGTACCGCTGCCCACCCTCTATGCCGGCGATGCGGCCAGGAAGCCCAAACTGTCGGTGATTGAGCTGCTGCTGTACAACATGGCCTCGCTGCTGGCTGGAGTGGCGGCTGGCTATGATGTGCGCATGTCGAATGTGTCGCCGGTGCATCCCACATTGCTCAGTGAGGTGCCGGCCCTGAAGGCGGCACCCAAACCGGAGGCGGAAGAGCCGGCCATCGACGAGTCGCGGCAGCTTATACTGGACAGTGAATTGGAATTGAGGGAGACGCCTCGACGCAAACTGTCGGCCACGCGGTAAGCTGAAGTTTAATAATTATAGAATGTTTATAGTTTATCCAAGTTTAACTCCTTACAGCTTTGCAACGGACTCCTCGTCCACTGCGCTGGTGAGCCCACCCCAGGCCAGTTGTAATCTGGCGCGACGAATTGGTGGCAGTCAACCTTATTATACACCCGTGCAGCGGACACCGCAGCGGAGTCTCTCACAGACAGCCAGTGCGGCAGCACCACCAGCAGCTGTGGCTGCCCTCTTTGCCACCGGCTCGCAGCCCACATCACCATTGCCCTGTCGCAAGCTAAGCAACAGCAGCTACACCAACACCACCAATGCAGCGGATGGCTTTCAGGAGTTCCGTGTGGGCGGTGGCATAGGACCGCCGCCGTTGTATGCGCATGCTGATTATCTACGCAATGGACCCAGCTATTCCAATGATGGTGGAGGCTATCGCAATGGTTACTTTGGTGAGTGACTATTGCAAGGTTTTTTCCAGGTTTCAATTCCAATCTAATGCCATCCCCTTTGTTTTTCCAACAGGCTCCAACTACTTTCCCTACCGGCCGGAGCTGAATTATGGCTATGAACGTGATTGCAAATCATATCCGGACTATTCCTACGATTATAATCATCGTCTACCGGACTACTATGACTATCAGTATGAGGCACCGCCTGCGGCTGTACCCATCGTTGCTGCCGCAACCAGCTCCTTGACACGCACCCCGCCACCGCGTGTACCCCAGATGGGTGTCAGTGCGGCCGGACATCGACGCACCCCCTCCACGGTGTCCAACAATTCCAATGTGCTGCTAGAACACGAGGAGCTGCTCTATGACTACAACAATCTCAATCTGAATGTTAATTTAAATCTGGACTATGAAAGGGAACGTGAGGCACCGCCTCCACCCACCAAACAGGAACTGTATGCGGTGGGTTCACCCAAGTTGATAAATCGTTTGATACACAGTCCCCTGCCGCTGGTGAAGAGTAAATATGCCACGGTCACGCGACCCGCTAGCCTACCCTTTGAGCAGCATGCTCAGGCAATGCCACCGCCGGCGGTGAACAGCTCCAAATTGCGCAGCTCTCTTAAGAAGTACAACAATGGTAGCAGCATATCCTCACAACAGGGCACACCCACCAATCCAACGCCCCCCGATTCACTGACCAGCGATGACAGCTCCTATTTGAGCGCCAAAGAGGGTTCGATTAGCTCACAGCACAGTCGTGTACGCTTCAGTCCGGATGCCTATCTGGATGCCAATCCCTTGCCCAGTCATGTTCTCAGCCGACGTATGACAGCGCCAGCCATGCAGCAACAACAACAACAGCAGCAGCAGCAGCAGCAGCACCAGCGACGACAGCGTCACACCTCCAGCACCAGCACACCATCACCATCGACATCGACCTCCACATCCTCCTAGCAGGCGCGTCTGGCGCTAACTTTACAGTTGGCGCGAAGTCCGGGAGCGGACATTGGTAGCGGTGCTTTGCATCAGCAGCGGGTACCCTATCGTTGGTATTCGGGTGCCAGACGTTCTCGGTCCGCTCACTACGAGTATCGACTGTGAGTGGAGGCAACAATCAGAGTGGGATGGCAATAGAAAGAAAGAAAGAGAGGAAGGAAGGAAGGAAGAAAAAAAAAACGACAGGTTATACCTCAAGCATGTGTACATTTGTATGTATGTTAAGGGGGCGGGGGAAGGGGTTGGGTTTTTGTTTTTTTTCTTGAGAGCACCTAAATCTAAGCACTTCCTATGAAGAAAGCTAACGTTTCACATAAATCCCTTCCAATCCAACACCAATTCCTGCTGTGTAATGAACCACAACAGTTCCACTGAGGTTTAAGATTGGTCTTGGGTCAGTCAATTGTTGAGGACAGGTCAGAGCTAGTTTGCGTTGCTTAATTTTCGGCCCTAGAGCAGACCCAGCTCATAGAAAACCACCAACACTTGATTTCACATAGCTCTGCACACATCAAAGACAGTACATGTTAAGCAAACTTGGCTGCCAACTGACTCTCCTTAGCCAATTGGCTCGGGTATGTCTTTCTATAATACCAAAACAGTACCATTTTAGAGGAAAGCTTACAAAATTGGAGATTTTTGAGATTTATATTGAAATAATATTACAAATGTTGGGTGGGATGGTACCGCTAGTGGCTGGCAATCAGACACATCCAGCGAAACCTCTTAATAGTGAGCAGTGAGTGAAAGCAGCACCCATTCTGTTGTAGAAAGAACGAGACTGGCTCAGTTTGATGTTCATTAGATCAGCGGTGGGCACCAAAATCTCCACAAATTGATTATTAATCGCCTTCTAGGGCAATGTAGGATATAGGAGAGTTGAAATAATGGAGAGAAGGGCCACTCTCTCTTTCCCATGCAATCTTTTCCGTAGAATATTCAATTTCAAGTGCTCGAAGAATAAAATCATAGAAACCTCTCCTTCCTCCCCCCTTATCAATTCCAAATATCATAGATACACATTTAGTCTTCAAGTTGTTCACATGCAAAATAATTTATAATTAAAGTCTATATACAGACAGATATAAAAATATATATATATATATATACACACACACACTTATATTGCATATATACCAAAATCCTTGACTTGTGTGATTTGCCTTAAAATGTAGCCAGAAGACTAGTTTTGACCCCAGTACACACCCTGCCCTACCCAACCAAAAAAAAAAAGAAGGAAAACAAAAAGAGACACAGTTTAAACTGAATGATCAACAATAACGTACAATATTCTAATTATATAGCTAATTTACTCGATGTATATGTACTGTAACTATTTATAAACAAACCAACAATAATTAATAATACTACGAAAGAACACTAACAAAAAACACCACATCCCAATAGCCACGCCAGCTGTAAACTCCATTCTCAAGTCTGACAAATGTTTATATATATATATATTGTATGTATGTATATGCTAGAGCTAGAACCGATATAGGGCACGTTGCTGCAGACCTTAGATCTAATTTACAAATGATTAATACTTGAGGAATTCATAATTATAACGAAACTCTATATAAAAGTATATATATATGAAGCTTAGTGCAAAATATAAGCTATTTATCCCTACCCCTTTCCCCTGCATACAGAAATTTAACAAACATTTACTCACATATATATGTGTATGTATGTATAGGCAACTATGTATGTACTTAAAAGCTTCTTTATTGAATTTATGTTACATTTTATTAGGTTTTTGATGACAATTCTAGTTAAAGATCGTTTTATCTTAAAGATGATCTATAATCTTTCGAAAATATGCATCACAAATCACCTTTTACCAACACTTGCACACTAAAAAGCATACAGGCATAGCAGGATTCATTCAGGGAATCAATTCAAATCGGGTTTTTAGTTGAAAATTCCAAACATATTTTCGATCCTGGCGATCCAGACAGTCAAAAACAGCCAGCATTTTGTAAAAATTCCCCAATCGTTTGCCAAGTGCTACTAAAAAAAATAGAGGAAAGCTAACTTCGGCTTTTCCGCAGAATGTATACCCTCACGACACGTTTTTCTGACCAAGACTACTTTTCAGACTGAACTTAAACGTGTCACAACATATCACTACGTGAACGTGAACAAACATAGCGGTACGTGCGTGAACAACCGTGATCCGTGCTTTTTGCCTGAGTGAATTGAGTTGAAACATCGTGATTGCAGCATTCAGGATATTTGGTGCAATTTATGTTTTAATTAACAAGTCCCACCACTAACGATTGTGCATACTGTTTTATGGTATTTTTGTGAAAAACTCCCATGGGCACATTTAAATAAAATGAAACCAACTTTTGCAACAATTTCGAAAATTGTGCAAAATAAGTGAAATTTGTGAGTTTTTTACAAGTATAAAAACACTTTACGGTATGTACGGTATGTGTTCACAACAAAAACGTCGCTGAAGTTGTCAAAATACGCGGCCGTTGTGCGTAAGCTGCGTTGTGTTATTATAGTGCGTGAATATTCGCGAAGCTTTCGTAAAACGCGCTAAACGCTTAAAAAATGTCGTGTAATGTTTAAATTGTCCAGATCAGTAAAGGGCATCGCTCTGCCCGCCTGTCGCTTGCAGCCCGCGCCGTTTTTTCACTCAACACACAAAACGGAATTCTTTTACCGTTGGTCGTCCGGCGCGTCCGCAATTTACAACAACAGCAGCGCCGGTAGTCAAAGCAGAAGACGAAAAAAAAAAATGTGGTGCAAATTCTTCATAAAATATTAATATGTTCTTGATCAGCCCGACGAGCTAAGTTGATTTGGCCATGTCCGTCTGTTTGTATACCATCTCCTCCATTAGTTTGAAAGCCATCTTCACCAAACTTTACACAAAGTCTTTTAGTACAAATACGCTGCACATTTGTCGGAACTGGCCGTATCGGATGACTATGGCATATGGCTGTCATAGGAACGATCGGTTAAAAAACCAGTTTTAGTGAGAAAAACTTTTTTGTTTTTCAAGTAAACGCCTCCAAACTTTGTGTTTCTTAGTTTGCTATGCTTTCACATCATTCCACTAAGTTTGGTCAAAATCGGACATCTATATCGTATAGCTGTCATACAAAACTAGAGTCCAAAAAGTAGTCTTAGTGAGAAAAACTTTTTTGTTTTCAAAGAAAATGTCCCTTTAATTGTTATTTATTTATCTGATATGCTTTCAGACAATTCTATAAAGTTTTGTCAAAATCGGATGACTGTAGCATATAGCTGCAGTACGAATGATCGGTCGAGAAACTAGTTTTAGTGAGAAAACCTTTTTTGTTTTCAATGGAAACGCCTCCAAGCTTTGTATTTCTTAGTTTAAAATGCTTTTCCATGATTTTACTAAGTTTGGTCGAAATCGGACATCTATATAGTATAGCTGTTATAGAAAAGTAGAGTCTGAAAAGTAGTCTTAGTGAGAAAAACTTGTTTTTCTGTGAAAATGTCCTTCTAATTGGTTAGAAAACAGTGCTGCAGGGGTGTTACAAGCATCGGCAGAGCCGAATTCAGATTTGCTCTATTGTTTTCCTTTGAAAAGACGCTTCTTCTCTCACCATTTCTTTCGTTAGAGCTCCTTAATAGTTCACGTTGCTCCTGACTGCAGAATTCTTCTGTAGACAGCGTCTTTCTAGGAAAACTGTACCGCTGTACAGTAAGTCATCATTTTCGACTAGGTTCAAGTTTCAAAATCGCCAATTTAATGCGTAAATGAAAGTGGAAACATGTCTGTATCTGTATTAAATGCTTTTAGGGTGCAAATGTGATTTGTGTTGCCAGATTTGAGTATCCACATCTTCACTAAAGAAATCTCTCCAACCTTTATACCACATTAGTTTTAGCCAAATTGTTGTTCAAGTGCTCTCAACACCAAGAAAAGTTAACCACAACCAAATAGAATCAAAAATCAAAGCAATATTTATAAATCAAACAACAACACCAACAACACGAATCTGCCTAAGGATAAAGCCAATATATATACATATATGTATTTACCTTAAATTTAGTTTACAACTAACTTTCATTCGCCATCTTAACAATCATATGGTAAATGCTTCTTGTGACTTATTTTGATGTACAAATTAGCAGTTAACAATTCATTTGAATATTCATTCGGAGACCAAAATGCAAAAACACAACAAACAAACAAAAATAAATAACAATAATAAAAATGAACTATTTTTCTATATAAAAAAAAAGAACAAAAACCAAAACTCAACACTTTCCTTAACTGTGGCGCGTGTCACCAGCAGCTGGTTAGCTTTGGCTCCTCCTCCTCCTCCTCCTCCAGTCAAGTGCCCCAATTGTGATGTGTTTTACCGTTCGTTGGCTTTTTAGCAACTTGCCAAAGTGGAAAAAGTGGAATGGAAAGGCGGCCTAGCCTGGCCTGGCCTGGCCAGTGGGCCTCTGCCTAAGTCTATTCTGGCCAAATGTTCTTTTGCTCTCGAGCTGACAAGTTCAGTTTGCCGGTCGGTAGCGTGGTCCAAGTGCGAGTCGCGTAGCGAGTGAGTGCATCATAATTGTTGTGTTTGGAACCCCCCCAAAAAAAAGGAAGATAACCAAAACAAATATATACAAAACCAACAGAGGCACCTGTGGGTCCAGCATCATCAGGCTAAAATAGCTCAAGGGTAAGTGTATAATGCAGTGGGGAGGGGAGGGGAAGTTGCAGTTTCTGGTTTTCTGCTGGGACTTGGCCTTCGCCTATTTTCTTTATGTGCTCCAGCAGGCAACAGGTTTCTTTTGGCATGTGCCATTTGCCGCATGTCCCACATTTCGTGCTGAAATGTAAACCACAAAAACAACAAAATCTGGGTTAGAATCAAGGCTACGGCTAAGGCTGTTGTGAGGAGGCCTGCAAACCGGTTCAGAGTCAAACCGCTCCAAGGTCGAAGGCTTCGGGTTTTTTTGGGAAGTCGGAGCCGAACTCGAACCGGAGCAACAACACGTTTCCCTGTCGAACCCGAACCTGAACCGGAGCAAAATAATTTTCAAAAATATATTCCTTTCACATTCTTCTCACCGATTTCTACTCACTTATCGCACACAAGTTCGGAAGTCTTCTGCTTCTAATACTGTAATATCTTATCAAAGTGTTTCGTGAAACCGAACCCCAAATTTTTCGCTGGTTCGAACCCCGAAGTGAACCCCAGGGAGTGAGTGCCTGACATTTGATAGCAGGACTCAAGGCAGCAAATGGTACAATTATGACAATTCAAGGGAACAAGTGGATATACTATATATATACACTGAGATCTTGATTTTGTGTGTGTGTTTTTATACAATTTCCCGGATCGAACCATAATTTAACGAGAAAGCTAAGGTAACTTCGTCTGTGCCGAACTATTTATACCCTTGCAAGTGCTCGCTTAAATATTTTCATAAAATACCCTTTTTCCCATTTTCCGACCTATCGTTCGTATGGGAGCCATATGATATAATCATCCGATTTGGCCGAAAATTATTAAAATTATGTGAAAGCATGTGAAACAAAGAAATACAAAATTGCAGGATGCTACCATTAAAAACAAAAAAGTTTTTCTAACTAGAACTGTTTTTCATACCTATCTTTTGTATGGCAGCTATACCATATAGTTGTCCGATTTTAATAAAACTTGTTAGAATTATAAAAAAGCATAGAAAACCTATGAATACAAAGTTTGGAGACGTTTCCATTGAAAAGAAAAAAGTTTTTTTATACTAAAACTAGTTTTCCTACCGATTGTTCCTATGGTAGCTATGCGATATAGTCATCAGATGCGGTCGGTTCCGACATATTAGTAGTGTGCAGCAAAAAGAAGACTCTGTGCAAAATTTCAGCTCGATAGCTTTAAAACTGAGAGACTAGTTCGCGTAGAAACAGACAGAGAGACGGACAAACGGACGGACAAAGCTCAATCGACGAGCTCGTCACCCTGATCAAGAATATATATAGTTTATGAGGTCGGAAATTAGTATTTCTATGCGTTGCAAACTGCTGGGCAAAATTATAACACCCATTGCAGGGGTATAACTATAGTTAAGATTCGAAAATTTGAAGGTTCGAGGTTTGGTTTGGGTTTTTGTGGAATTTTTATCATAAAATTCAATAATCTGCCAGCTTTGTTCATTTGTTAGTCGATTTATGGTTAAATTTAAGACCAAACTGAACATGTTTGACAGTAACATGTAACCCAAAAACAGCTGAGCTGCCAAAAACAGTGTTGCCAAACAGAAAGTTGCCAACAAAGTGACACTTTGCTTTAAATGTTGTGGTCTGCACGAACTACAGCAACAGAGAATTCTTTTTGGACTCTGTAAAACCAGCATGGACTGGTTTTATGTTCCAGTTTCTGCTCAATCGACTAAAAAACACACAAATTCTCCATCAAATGTCAAGCATACAACAAATTTCCAAAATCCAAACAGTTCTCAAAATTGTAGAGAGTGTAAAAGTTTTTGAAACAGATATGGAAACGACTGGCAGGAATGCAGAAGCATCAAAGTCGAAACAGCCGAAGGCAGCGACCAAAGTTTTGGTGGTGTTGCAGGTGGGAGATGAGGGGGGCGACGGCCTCAAGGCGGCGGAGCAACGCGAAACGCACCTCAGCATTAGGTGGGTAGTAATCCAAGGTAACCTCTGCTTTCCACTACTCCCCACCAATCCACCACCAATCCTCAGCAATTCGGACACCACTTTGCGTAACAACCGGGAGCTGGCCCAGCTGGATCCTACTCCGGCCATGCTGCAACTCAAGATGTCTGAGGTGCGTGAGTCGCTGTGTAACCAACTGTGGGCCAGCGATGCCAAAATCCTGTTGTTTGCTGCCGCCGCCAGTAGCGAAAGCTATCGCACCAGACTGGTGCCCATTCCCTACATGTTTATGACCAGCACCGCCTATGACATCGAGAGATTACGCAGCACGGTGCAAGAGCATTGGTCCAGCTGTCGCCTTATGCTGGACTCGCTGCACATGGCGGAGCAGTACGAAACGCTGTCCACCGATGAGAATGGTGTGAGTGGTGTCTATCTGTTGCACTGGCTGTTGGTTGGCCAGTTAAATCCCATGTTAAGGCGCATGTCCCTGGTGCATTTGCGTCGGCTGTGTCAGGTGCTTCGTTTGGCGTGTCCCAAGCAGTTTCCCCGCCAGCTGTTGAGCATTAGTTATGAGTCGGAGGCCATTTCGTATGGGAAAAGCTTTGCCTACCTGGCCTTGCCCTTGAGTCAGGTGTATCGTTTGCTTTTCCGGGGTGGTCATGTGGATGCAATTGATCCAAAGTTGCCCCTTAAGCTATACACACAACCAGAGCCGGCTTTGGCCAGTTGCGGTGCTAACGAAACTTCCTCGGGTATTTGCTGGCCACACTCAATCTTTGATCCGGCACCGCGCTGTCTGTTGATATGTGAGCTACTCATGGAGTGGGAACCATTGATATTGAGGGTCAATTCGTTGGAGATTCACTTGCAGGATGCGAGTGCCTTGCGTGCCAGCTACTTAATGATCTATACTGGTAGTGTGGTGGTCAGCATGTTGCAGGAATGGTCTGGGTCCGGATATAGGCATGTAGTAAGGGAAGTATCAAGGGAGAATCAAGGGAAGCGGAATCTTCTAAGCTTGGCCCGTTCACTGGTGCGTCGTATGGGCATGTGGCTGGGATGTGTGTGCTGGATAACAGCCCATTGAGTCTTTCTTTTAGTTGCTAAATTAGAAAATAAATGTACGATTTTTTAATATATAAAATTGGATAATCTGCAGGGTTTCCCGATAGAAATTTGGATTGGATAGTGTAAAAAAGATTTAAGAACATTTCTTATCCCTAAAACCGGGACTTAAAGGTTCGAGAGAAAGAAGTTTCGAATATTTTAAAACTTCAGAATTTCAAAAACTTAGTTTTCGAACCGTTTTTAGTGTTAATCACGAAGATGTTCTTAGGGAAGAGCTTGTAGACTTGAGATAGCTTGAAATTAAGGACAATCCCAGTACAGAAATTACAGATCAGACGGAATTACTGTAGAAATTTCTCAAAAAAATACCTTTCCAAGCTCATGTTAAAGCACAAGGCCTGAGATGGCTTGAAATTCGGCAAAATTTAAGACGATTCTTGATTCTTGAGTTCGA
This sequence comes from Lordiphosa andalusiaca, assembly GCA_035044965.1. Classification (NCBI taxonomy): domain Eukaryota; kingdom Metazoa; phylum Arthropoda; class Insecta; order Diptera; family Drosophilidae; genus Lordiphosa; species Lordiphosa andalusiaca. The sequence goes on from JAWNNM010003204.1 coordinate 179,620, forward strand.
TATTGTACATTTTTTGAACGAAAATCCGTTATAAAATAACGTTTTAAGCAGATTTAAGCAAAATTTGAGATGTAATACTCTAGTACAGTCTTTAAGAGTTAAGATTCGGCGGAATACAGGGTGTTACTGGAACAGAAATGAAACTTGGATAGTTTTTCAGACTCGCCCATTCATCAGTGCAGATCTATGAGAATAAAGGCTCGTTTTAACTAAGCTCGGGCCTGACGTCTTGATATATGACCGAATTTCGATCATTCCTTAACATCTACAGATTATGTTTTGTGCCCACCACTGCTTGCGCCACCCATCAGTTACCATTTAAGCTTGTTTTTTTTTATACTGAACTATTTGATATATTTCCTAAACTTTGGATGGATTATAAGCTCCATATCAATGCGAAGCTGACTGCCGCCTGCCTCTCGTCTGTGGACGAGTGAGAAACCGCCACATATTCTCGGGCGTATAGTCCAGCACATAACGCTGACGCTTTCTTTGATACTGACACTGTCGCAAATAGACCCCAGCCAATCCCTTGACCCCCACAAAGGTCAGACCACCCAGCAGGACGGCCAGCAACTTGTTCTCAACGCCACTAAACAGCGTCTGACCCAGCGCCACGGCAAAGGTGGGCACACTGAGGGCGGTGCAGAAACTCGACGAAGCACGTCCAATGTGCTCCGAACCAAAGTTACCCGCATGAAGTGCCTCCGCCGCGGGATACTCGCGCTCCTGTTCCTCAAAGTACTCATCGTCAAGCGGAGCACCGGGCAGCGGTTCACCTCGCTCATCCAGTTGCTCGGGCGGCACACCCTGTCTTTGGTGGCGACGCAGCCAACGCACCAGGTAATCATCCCACTTGACCATACGCCCCAGCAGCAACAAAGTGGGCAATGTGGGCAGCAAAATCATCAGCAGAGTGGGATCCTCCTGCAGGAAATGCATACCCGTCTCATAGCCGGCCACCTCGAGCAGTGTCAAAGCACCAAAGGTGACCGCAGAGAAGTAAACGGTGGCGGCCAGTATACCCATCAGCACGCTGGGACACATGCGCTCGTACGTCTTGTCCACTCGCTCCAGCAGCGAGTCGAAGCGACAAAGCGGCGGCATTACAATGATGTACTCGGTCCGGCACTGGGTGCAGGTGATGGGTGAGTCCGGACTGATAAGCTGTTTCTCATCGATCCAACGACTTAGACAGCTCTCGTGCACCCACTTGTTGGTGCCACGGCAGCGACACGGATGCAACCAATTGGAGTGGGGCAAGTCCTCCTCCCCGGCCAGACAGATCCAGCACATGCGCTCATCGCTGGAATTGGATGGTATAACATCAATGCCACTGGGCAGGCGATGTGAAGTTGTTGGACGACGATTTCTACGCGAGGGCGGCATGAGGATTTTGGAGAGCCGAAAGCAAACGGAATTTTGTGTAGCAGCCTGAAGTGTTTGAGTGTTTGACAAAACTGAGCAGGATTACTGACTGTAGGTGCGAAAGGTGACTTAATGGAAGCTAAGGCTTGGAAAAAGGTAGAAAGTTTCCTTTTTTTGATGTGAAACATCTTTAATTTCGGTACGGAGGGTTTTAGTAGGGTTAAAGTTTGACTTCAGCGTCACGCGTCACGCTGACTTGCGTGATCAGGATCAGGATCGGGATGAGGATGACTAAGGCTTAGAAAATGTATCCAATGTTCCAAGTTACAGGCAGATTCTGCCAGGGTACTCTCTCTTAAGGCTAGGCCATAGATCCTAGTGTCTAAATTTTTGGAAAATAACGTTTTTAGAGGTACCAAACAGATGCTTGCCCGCATTTAAAAGTTGGATCTTTAAGTTATATCCCTCTTAAGAGAATTCTTTACATTAGTTGTAACTTATGCTGAAAGTGAGTACTGAGATCAGTTGATCATCAGTAAAACTCATCTTCTAGACAAATAAGATAAGAACTTTTGACGTGCGTATTCCGTTTTCGATTCCATGAAAGTGTAAGCCCAATGTAAACAAACTTTTTGCGTTGACCAAAGGTCGGCGAGCACAAACAACAACATCAAAATCTACGTCATTACAGCCAATTGACTTCGTCTTGGTGATTATCAGCAGGTCTGTGGGCTCCAATCAGGAAGTGCAATCGCGGTTCTAAGTCTATTTTTATATATTTCTCTAGATGCGACACGCCCCTTTCTTGCCAGGCGCTGTTGTTGGTGACGCAGTAGCCAATCGATTTCGGAAAAACAATATGCGTGTTGCTTAGAATTTGTTTTCATCTTGTGTGGTCCACCGGTGGTGTCACAGCGGGTCATCGGTAATAACCACGTCAATGCGACACTGATCCGTGTCTGTCTCTCTGTACGTATAGACACACCAACGTTTAACGATAAGGAGAATGATGAGCCTGGGGGGCAAAGTACAAGGTGGGTTCTTCTCTTTGGAAATGACTTTTTTTTTATATTCACTACAACTAATATAAGTATGTAACATGTAGAGAGATTAGAGTAGGGGTTTTTAAGTTAGCTACAAGCTAAGTGAAAACTTTGTTTTACTGGCAGCCTAGGTTATTTGATTTTGTCTGTTTTGAGTTGAGATCAGGATGTGATCTCTCGCTACAACTAAGCTAGCTACAAACTACAGCTAAATATATATATAATAGCACTTGAATATATATAGAGATAGATACATATGTGTGTGTGTGTGTTAGGCTTAATACGTATATGGATAAGTACGAGAATAACAAGTTGGTTGGTTGGTTGGTTGCTTGTGGTTTCCCCATTAAGTTTCGAACTTAATTGCAACAGCGCTTCATGATTTCCTTTGGGGGGAGGGGGCACTGCAAGTGAACAGAAATTAGCGCAAGTCCTTTTGCAAGCGGATCAAGTTTAACCCACCTTAAAAGCTTTTGTTGTTCCTTAGAAAGGCCTTGTGCCTGGCCTCCTCGCGCACACAGTTGCCCGCCTCCTGGCCCGTGCCCCGCTCGACGCACACCATTTCCGTCTTCAGGATGAAACACTGCGTTTGCACAATATTGAAGAACAGTTTGCCTATGGCACTGGCCGCCTCATCGCTATCACTGGCCATCTTCAGGCAGGTGCGAAAGCGACGATCGCAGGTGCAGTGGGACAGCGTGTAGGGGCGATAATTGAACAGATCGTACATGGTGGACATGCCCGGTATCCACATCTTGCAGTGATCGTGCTTGCGACAGCATTTGTCGGCCATGGAGGCGCCTCCCAAATGATTGTAGGTGCCATTGGCCAGATTACCGCGGCCACACCAGCGTGTGTGTGGGGCTATGAGCCAATCGTCTGCACGACGTCTGCGCCGAAGTGTTGGTGCAACGACGGCGTCATCGTTGTCATTATCGAATGATCCGTGACGTGAGGAGCCAATGTTGCTGCTGCTGCTTCTGTTTGTTGTTGCCACCGCAGCGATGCTGGCGGGCAGCGGCAACTGCTTGGCAGCGGCCCCAGCACCAAGTTGCCAGCTGAGGCAGAGCACCGAGGCGAGGCAGAGCCAGTGGAGTGTGTTCAGAGTCATGTTTGTGTTAGAATTTCAAGAGTTTTTTGTGGTTTCGCACAATTGGCACGCTGCTAAACAAATTGAGGCGAGAACTGCGAGCGTTTCGCGTTTTATAGACCTGGCGAGTTGCAGCTCAACTGCTCGTACGCAGCTGCTGCTGCTGCTTCTTCTTAGCAGTGATGGCCGTTTAGCCGTGGTAGGGCTAAAGTACTAAATTCTAGCCTTTTTTTAGAGTTTAATTTTATTTAAATGTTCCGTTAGTTGAACAAAGTTTTATGTTGATTGGGCTGTCGGCTTAAAGTGCTATAAATTTATAGCATACCAATTATTATAGCATAAATGGGGCTCGAAAATTATAGCCAGAGACCGCACTCAACACAGTTCTGAAATTTAAAGTGTTTTTTTTTGGAGAGAATCGTAAATTCTAAAAATATTTGTAACTGGCATTGGCAATAGCTCTCTCTCTCTCTCTCTCTCTCTCTCTCTCTCTCTCTGTTAAGAGCTTTCTGTACCACTATTCAGGTATTTTTAGCCTTCCCGCGCACGGTCACACTGCTTACAGCTGACTGTAGTCATCCCCACTTGAAAGCAAAGTTATTAATCAAATTTTTATACTAAAAAGTGATTTTCGTTTGGCTTATGCATGTGGTTACGAGTGTGAGTAAGCGTCCAAGATGCAGCGACCCCAATCGGAACAGAAGCTGCCTGCACATTCCCATTCCCATACGGACCAGCTGAGCAATAGCAATAACGGAGCTTCCGCTTTGACGCCGCCCAAAACCTTGGCCCTGAACCAAAACAACTATCCGGCCTCCGCCTCGGACACTTCAGGCGAACCGGATGCCGATTCCCGTTACGAGTGCGCCATCTGTCTGGGGTGGCTCAATGAACCGGTGTTGACCTCATGTGGCCATCGTTTCTGCAAGAGTTGCCTCAACGATTGGCTCAAAAAGGACCAGCAATTCTGCCCCCTGGACAATAAGCAGCTTTCCGCTGAGCAGGACATCTTTCCCGATAACTACACACGACGTGAGATTGAGCAGCTGAAGCATAAGTGCCCCAACTCACCGCTGGGCTGTGCCGTGGTGGCCTCGCCCATTGAGTTGCATCGCCATCTGCCCAGTTGTCCGTATAGAAGGCAACAGCAGCTGGAGGAGAAGTGTCCGTTTGCCTCCATCAAATGTGACTTTGTGGGGCGGCCCGAAACCAATCAGCTGGAAGAGCATCTCAAGCTGGATATGCCGCATCATATGCAGCTAATGCTCAAGGCGGTGCAGCAAACGACCCTGGACTCCTGGCAGCCGCACAAGCCCAGCTCGAGTAGCAGCGGCAACAACGCCATACCTCCGCCTCCGCCCCAGTATGCCAACGGTGTGGATGAGCAAATTGTACAGACCATGTATCAGCGGATTGTGGTGCTGGAGCAACGCACCCGCGAGCAGGAATCACGCCTGGAGAATCTTGGAAAACAGTTGCGCCTACTGAGACAGCAGCCCATTGATCCACGCTACAGCAATGGCACCATCGTCTGGCAAATCCAACAGCTCACACCCCTAGTGGCCCGCCTCCGGGCCAATGCCAACAATCAGCAGTATTCGCATGAGTGCTACACCTCGCCGTATGGCTACAAGTTCTGTGCCCGGCTCAACATACAGCCGCGCAAGCCGCATGTGCTCAGCCTGCATGTGCATCTGATGCAATCGGAGAATGACTTCCATTTGGATTGGCCCTTCAAGGGCCGCATTAAGCTGTGCATGGTGCATCCGGGCGATGCCAGTCTCTCGCAGCATGACACCATCATGACCAAGCCAGAGATATTGGCCTTCCATCAGCCACGTGAGGCGATAAGCACGCGTGGCTTTGGTTTTCTCGAGTATGCCAACATATCGAATATAATGCACCTGGGCTTCTGTGCCGATGATCGGCTGCTGATTAAGATTGAGATCAATATTGTTTGAACGAACTGGCAATGGAGCAACTAGTAGATAAACATACCCTCTTAGATATATATACCATATAAACCGTATACAATCTCAAGACACCATAGCAGCAGTATATTTTATAGAGACTTACATGCATACATACATACAAACATATATATACATAGATATATATATATATACTAAATCATTAGTCACAAAATTGGATACATCACAGCCAAGCAATTTGAAAAATGTAGTTCTAGAAGCTTTAATTTTTCAATGTTTTAGGGTATTTTTTTTTATTGAAACTGTGCTAGAAACTAGAGGAATGTAGAATCTAGTTGGAGAATTAGGCCATCGGCAGTGGAATGAGGAACTTAACTCCATTTTTAACATATTTCATAAAACTCTCTTCAAAAGCAAAGTTTAGTCAAACATTTTGCTTTATATTTCATCTCTATCCCCGCTGGGAGTTACCTACTGATACTTACTTATGCTAGGATATCGTTTTTAACCTTCTTTAAGGTGATATCCATAGTATAAATGCTGCAGCTCAGCTCTGATATGGGATAAGTTTCCTTAATATCAATTAAAGCAGCAATGGGCTAGGCAGACGGCTCCGCCTGGGCCCTAATTCTACCCAAAAAAGTAGTACGCCATGAAATATTCTGCATATCAGCTTGAATACAGAACAGCATACAAGCAGAGCTGGTTTTGATCCCCCAACAACCATTTTATGTATCCCTTGTGGTGCAAATCTGTTTGATTTGCCCTTGACCCCCACAGTTGAGCTGTGGAGCTATTAAACTAAGATAATTCTAAGTTTTTTACAAGTCTACAGATTCAGCGTGTAAATCCTGTCTAAGACTGAGCGAAGGGAATTATAATTATGCCCAGAAGTTTGCAACGCATACAAATATTTATTTCCGACCCCATAAACTGTATATATATTCTTGATCAGGGTGACGAGCGGAGTCGATAGAGCTTTGTCCGTCCGTCTGTCCGTCTCTCTGTCTGTTTCCACGCGAACTAGTCTCTCAGTTTTAAAGCTATCGAGCTGAAATTTTGCACAGAGTCTTCTATTTGCTGCACACTACTATTATGTCGGAGCCGACCGGATCAGATGACTCTATCTCATAGCTCCCATAGGAACAATCGGTCGGAAAACTAGTTTTAGTGAGGAAAACTTTTTTCTTTTCAATGGAAACGTCTCCAAACTTTGTAATCGTAGGTTTTCTATGGTTTTTAACAACTCTACCAAGTTTTATTTAAATCGGACAACTATATGGTATAGCTGCCATACAAAAGATGGGTCTGAAAAACAGTTTTAGTTAGAAAAACTTTTTGTTTTTAATGGTAGCATCCTGCAATTTTGTATAGGTTGTCTCACATGCTTTCACATAATTTTACAAATTTTTGGCCAAATCGGATGACTATATCTTATAGCCTCCATACGAACGATCGGTCAGAAATTGGGAAAAAGAGTTTTGTTTTTTGAAAATATTTAAGCGAGCTCTTGCAAGGGTATAAAAACTTCGGCACAGACGAATTTAGCTTAGCTTTCTCGTTTTATTCTCTTGAAGGCATGGCATTATGCTTTCTTCTTTCAAAACGTAATAATCCGGCTTGGAAGGTCTTCTATTTGAAAGTGTCAGTTTGTTGTTTGATTCGAAATACTCCAAAAAACTTAAGCCAAGCGGTTCTTAGCGCTTTGGTTGTGCATTTCAGTGACCTTTAGTGCTTGCCTGGAGTTTAAGTATATCAAATGAATCACAGACTCCATAATTTCCTTCGTTTCCTTTCAATATCCGCCTGCCATTAAGATCTCCATAGATGTATTAGCAGCTTATGCTGGTTGCTACGGGCTTCCTCGACTCTTAAATGGGAAAATGATTCTCGATTCTAGTACAGTTTCATATATGGTATTTGGTTTATAGTAAAATGTTCTTATAAACTAGATCTACAATCATTTTTATGTAAATTTGGCTAAATAATGTGATTTCTTGCTTAAGTTGTTAAAAACAAAACCTACTCAGTAAATGTATCCAGTCAATTTTCATTAATTTCAATGATTTGTAAACCGAATTCGTCCATTATGTTAACTTAGGTATGTCTTGTTTTTTCTTTTTTTACTCTTAACTGTTTCTTTAAGTTTCTACATAAACATACAACTAAATCTATATACATATACATATATACATACATTATATACAGGCTATATAAAGGCTGACTGTCTACACTGTTACAAGTAAACCATTTTTGTCACAGGCAGTGTAGACCGCCCTTTAAGCTCTTAGGGATCCCTTTGTATTGAATTGAATAAAGGACACCTTTTGTACCAATTCAGTGGCCTAGCAATCAGGGCAGTAAACTACAATTACCATTACCATTACAATTACAATTCTTCAGGTAATTAAATAGAATACCTGATTAGGATTTTTTAGTACTCGTAATTGTTACGGGGAATTACGAATATTAGCAATTATATTCAGTGATTCATACCAAATGTTATTACTTTTTCAATTACTTGAATGATTGTAGCTGATAATTGAGTAATTGTGCTGGAAATGATGACTTACTCTTGAATTTCTGGGTGTAAACTGAAACTATTTACCCCACCGAGAAATTGTGTTCCCCCCTAGACTTTTGTTTAAGCTAACGCTCTTGGTGTTTCCTCAATTATTCAAGTAATTGTAAAAGTAATTACAATTTGAAACAATCCTTAACGTAGTTTGCAGTTCCAAGTAACAATTACAATTACTTAAGCAAGCGTTATTAGTAATTGTAATGATAAGTAAGGGAATACTTGAAGAATCCTTTCAGTAGTTCGCAATTAACAATTACAATTACTTAAGAAATCGTAATTAGTAAGGGAATACTTGAAGAATCCTTAAAGTAGTTCGCAAGTAACAATTACAATTACTTAAGAAATTGTAATGAAAAGTAATGGAATACTTGAAGTAATGTTCACAACAGCTGACCATAGGGACTCTCTGCCTCGGTACTAAATGTAAATATGCCCTCGACATGTGGCAACTCCAATGGATCACCCAGTTCGGCCATCTGAATTGACATATCATCACATTGTCCCCGGCTAACCAAGAGATGCACCAAACGCCTGCAATTCCCATAAGGCCGGAAATTGGTATAACGTCGCACGGCCTCTGCATAGAGATCCACCGACCGACCATGAGCACAACGGCCACTCAGATCTAGGCCACAACCCGGCTGGATTCGTCCGCCATTGGCATAGAAATCAACATGACCAATGGGTGTGAGCAGGCCATTGAGGTTAAGTAACTTTTAACTTTTTGAGGTTAAGTAACTTTTAAGCCCCTATCTCTTCATTTAAGGGAGTTATGGGCGTTTAAAGATTTGGGAGGTTTAAATTACTGTAAACAATTTTTTTAATAACTTTTTTACACAAAGAATATTATAATAATAATTAATTTAATTATAATTTAATATTTTTTTGATCCAAAATTGGAATATGAAAATTTTGATTTTTTAAAACCACTTTTAAGCCCCTATCTCTTTATTTAAGGGAGTTATGGGCGTTTAAAGATTTGGGAGGTTTAAATTACTGTAAACAAATTTTTTAATAACTTTTTTAACACAAAGAATATTATAATAATAATTAATTTAATTATAATTTAATATTTTTTTGATCCAAAAT
>JAWNNM010003209.1:0-15739 GCA_035044965.1 Lordiphosa andalusiaca
CAATTTAGAAAAAAATTGTCATGTCTCCCACAGTTTTAAAGATAGGTGGGTTGTTCCTTCTAGATATATTTAGTAATAAGGATAACTTATCGATCAGCCAAAGGAATGGTGAAGATTGGATGAACGGTTTTCGAGTTATGATCAAAAGACTGTTCGCTGCAGCAGCGCAAAAGCAGAGCGGCTTTCAGCTACTACTGCAGCATCAAAATTTATGCTGAGCGTAGAATTTCGTTGGTACAGAGTATGCTATAGTCGGGCTTGACCGACTTTCTTTCTTGTTGTCAATAATATTGTCGAACTTCGCACCCAAGTACTAATGCAGCGAAGTTTGGATGTATGAGCACTTGAAATAATAAATAGTTTCAGTTCACACCCAGAAATACATGAAAAATTCAAAATTTCAAGCACAAATACTCAATAATTCCGCTATACATGTACAATTATTCAAGTAATTGTAAAAGTAATAAAACTTTGTAATGGCAAGTTACAATTACGATTACTAATAAATCGTATTTAGGAATGGTTTCTAATTATAATAATAATATAATTAATAATATTTATAATGGTAATTGTATTATTATTATTGTAGTTCACAGCTCTGATTCAGGTTGTTGAGCTTAGTGAACCTTCATACCCGATTTGCAAAAACCTTGCATAAATATATAAATAAATCATTGACTTTACAAAGTCTTATCAATGGGCTGCCAAACTGTCCAATTGAAATATATTTCATATAAATCTTTCTTAGCAACGTGCCTGTTTCCCTAATTGTGCAATTTTGATTTGGAAGTATATTTCAATAAAAACTACAGCAAATTCATTCACAAAACGGAGCCGTCAACCACCTGCACTTTGGCACGTTCCCCCTAGACCAGTCAAACACTTCTTAAGTTGATGGATATAGATAATATAGATATAGATATATATATATATATATAGGTAAATATTTTTGTATATGTAAATAATGGGCAGCGCCAAACACTGACGCAAGTGGTATCCGAGGCTGCATTTGTTATGGCGCATTAAACACACACAAAACGTATAAAGTGGAAGTAAAACGAAATAATAATAATAAAAAAAAGAGAAAAAATTAAAATTATTGTCACATCGTGTATTGAAAGGTGCGGGAGGTGGCGGGGCAGCAACCTTCGAGCTAATTGTTCACACAGGCAGGAAAGAAAACCGCGGCTAATCGATTTCTTTTGATATCTTTCAGGCCGCTTTGGGCGAGTCATTGTGATAGCCAAAGATGGTGATGACAATATGATACGCCGTGAGATCTTTCAGGAACTGAGACAATTGGATAATCTTATACAGAATGCCACGACCACATACGATGGGGATACATACACGTATAAGGATAATTGTGCACGCTGGGAGAGCGAATGCTTTGAGAATGATATACTCAATTTGGATGCACTGATGGATGATGTAAGTTAAGCTGGGGGGAAAAGTATTGTAACACTTTTATAACTGGGTTTTTTTTCTTATTAACAGATTGAAACGGGTCAGCTGAATTTGACCTTTCCATTTATGTTTAATCCGGTGACGTGGGATGCTCATCTGTTTCCTGTTTTCTTTGGAGGAACACAACTCACGGAGGATAATTATATAATAAGTGTACCGGCCATACAGCTGGTATACTTTGTTACAGCCGATACCAAGCGACAGGATGCCAAGTAAGTTTCGTTTGAGATTAACTTTGTATAATCAATATTCACTTAAGTCTATTAGCTTTGCTCTTGTATTCATTTTTAAGAAAGTTTTGATCTTGTCCAGATCGCTCATAGTAGAATAAGAACTGTAGATCCCAGAGCAAATCGCTTGATCCAAGAATTAACTTTTGATATCGAATGTGTACATTCGTCTCCCACCTTGTAAGTTAGAAATTTAGCCTTATTCCAAGAACAACAGTTTTAGATATTCTAGAGCGTATAAGCTTATTATAAGCTTACTTATATTAGTATATAAGTACCAACCTAGCATATAGCGCCTCGTTCTTCAACTTCTATGGTAGTTAAGTTTTAATATTATCAAATGAAGTACAAATTTAGGAACCCGTTAAATTTTGCTTGGCTTTTTAGTTATGCGGAAGCTGCCCTTGTACATTGAGTGACATATTTTTAAAATTCGTACTTAAATCAAGAATTTTACGTGTCAAAACATATATAAGTCAAAAAATTCTTGATTTAGGTAAAAAAAAAATCCTCAATTTGGTATAACTGTTAGAGCTTAATACAAGCAAAATTATGTATATTATGACTTGAATTTAAGAACTTTGATACTAAATTGAAAGCCAAGCAAATTTAATTGAAGAATATAGACCAGAACCGGAATAGTTGTGTTTTCTACTATAAAAATAAGAATATCATGATTATTCCGGACGCTATTGAATTACTCAAAACATAAATTCCGATTTTAAACAAGAAAGAAAGTCGGTCAAGCCCGACTATAGCATACTCTGTACCAACGAAATTATACGCTCAGCATAAATTTTGATGCTGCAGAAGCAGCTGAAAGCAGCGCTGCTTCTGCGCTGCAGCAGCGAACAGTCTTTTGATCCTAACTCGAAAACCGTTCATCCAATCTTCACTTTGGCTAGTCGATAAGTTATCCATATTACTAAATATATCTAGAAGGAACAACCCACCTATCTTTAAAACTGTAGGAGATATGACGTTTTTTCTAAATTGCGGGGGCGGCAGGGGGCGTGGCCAAAATTGAAAATAAACTTGATCTGCCTGCAGACATAAGAAGCATATGTCCCATACATGTCAAACCTCTAACTCTTACCATATCTGAGATCAGTGCGTTCATACGGACAGACAGACGGACGGACGGACAGACGGACATGGCTATATCGACTCGGCTGTTGATGCTGATCAAGAATATATATACTTTTTAGGGTCGGAGATGCTTCCTTCTTAATGTTACATACTTTTGCACAAACTTATAATACTGTGTACCTATGGTACATAGTATAATTATAATACTGTGTACCTACGGTACAGAGTATAAGAAATACAGAAAAGTTAACTTTGGCTCGGCCGAAGTTTTTATACCCTTGCAGCACGTTTTCTAACTAATTTGAAGGACATTTGAAGACTACTTTTCTGACTCTACTTTTGTATGACAGCTATTTTATATAGATGTCCGATTTCGACCAAATTTGGCAGAATTATGGAGAAAGGAAGATCTTTAAGGGTTGAGATCAGGTGTAATTAAGAGCGATGCAAGAAAATAATTGAGTTTTTAAAACGTTATCAAACTGCCTGACTTTCTAAAGTTAAAGGGAAATTCGGGATTTTCTGGAAACTGACCTTCATTAAAGAAACAGTAAATTAATACTGTGCCTCAAGGCAATTAGTGTTGCGGCTCAGATAAGTATGCAACGTTTTCTTTAACTCTGCCATTTATTATCCGATCATTATGAAAATTTGTGAGATTGTACATATTGGCCACATGCACTACACTGCAAAATCTGAGATCGATAGCTTACAAATTGTATTTGATATTCAACATTTTTTATTGCGGGGGCGTGGCCAAAATTTGAAACAAACTTGATCTGCGTACAGACAATACTAGCTTACATCTAAAATTTGGTTGCTCTAGCTCTTCTAGTCTCCGAGATCTAGGTGTTCATACAGACGGACGGACGGACGGACGGACGGACAGACAGACGGACATGACTATATCGACTCGGCTATTGATCCTGCTGAAGAATATATATACTTTATGATATCGGAGATGCTTCCTTCTGCCTGTTACATACATTTACACGACTTTAGTATACCCTTTTTACTCTACGAATAACGGGTATAAAAACTGTATAAGCCACTCATCCAAATCATTCCTTATTTCCGATCGGTTTGCATTCCTGTTAATTAGTTTAAGACTTAATTAAATACATTTTGTTCTTATTAGAAGCTGGATTTTAATATTGACATTTTTGCATTTTACAGCTGAGAGTAGGAACATTCCACAACAAAAATAACGTTCTTGCTAAATTGTAAAACGAAATCAATCAATTTAAAATCTGATTGATAATTGTTGTTCTCATTTTTTAGGCTCAGAGCCTCAGTCCAACAAGTTTAGTGAACCGAAATATTCTTCCAACTTCCAACAATTCCGCATTTCGGATCCTTCCAATAAAGAAGTTAAATGGGAGGTCAAAGTTTTTCTGACATTTTTTGGTGTTTCTTGTGTCTTTTAAATGAAATGAAAAATATCAAATATTGTTTGATCATATATATTAACTTATTTCTTTAATAATTTAAACTTTCTTACCTAAATTTAACTCATTTAATCTACTTTTCATTCTTTAATTATTAACAGGGGCGCTGAATGGGAGGAGACCTTCTTGAGGGTCGTGGGTAATGCTGAAGACTCTGGCATGTTTAAGCACATTTCGGTATCCTACTTTGCCTCACGTACCTTGGATCACGAATTGGAGAAGAATACCAAGACGGTGGTGCCCTATTTTAGCTCTACTTTTCTACTCATGGGATTGTTTAGGTGAGTTAGCCTAAGACTTAATGTAATAATTGAAATAACATCGGATTATTTTGTTTTTCTTGCAGTGTCATCACTTGCATGATGGGCGATGCAGTGCGTTCTAAGCCCTTTCTGGGTTTAATGGGTAATATATCGGCTATAATGGCCACCCTGGCTGCCTTTGGCCTGGCCATGTACTGCGGCATTGAGTTTATAGGCATCAATTTGGCTGCTCCTTTTCTTATGATTGGTAAGTGCTTGGCAAATTCATCCAAGTGTCTCGATTTAATAATTTTTCCTTTTTTTAGGCATTGGCATTGATGACACCTTTGTCATGCTGGCCGGATGGCGGCGTACCCCAGCCAAAATGCCCGTACACGAACGCATGGCTCACATGATGTCCGAGGCAGCTGTCTCCATTACCATCACTTCGGTCACTGACTTCATCTCCTTTCTGATTGGCATTATCAGTCCATTCCGATCGGTGAAAATCTTTTGTACCTATTCCGTATTTGCTGTATGCTTCACCTTCCTCTGGCACATCACCTTCTTTGCCGCCTGTATGGCCATATCGGGTTATAGGGAGCGCAAAAATTTGCATGCCATTTTCGGTTGCAAGGTGCAGCCCATGTCCGTGGCAATTAAAGGTGAGTGAACCAAGTGAAAATGTTTCTAAATTTAGTGAATTCAATTAACTGAATTTAGAATCTTTGGAGTGTGGCTAACAACAAGGTTGGCAGCCAATTAGCAGTTGTATAACCTGCTGAAAGTCAAGTTGATTAGTTAAATCTGCGATGGCTATACACTGGGAGAAAAAAAAGTGACTTGCTTGAAAAGTGGTCTTTTTCATAGGAAAATTATTCTTATAAGGCCTTCATGTCATTTGTCTTTTAGGCCTCTTGGTTCTCTTAGCAATAGACTCCATGATATGTGACTTATAGAGTTTCTCTTGAAATTTCAGGATTTTTGTATAATCTGCTATCACTAGCTCTATCTTTACAATGTAATTGGCTAATAGTACTTCTCATATTTGGGGTGTTATTTATAGTGATTTTATACACAAATTGGTTTCATATTGTATGTAAAGTTGCTTTCTTTAGATACATTTGAGCAAGCCTGCTCGAAATAACATTCCATACCAAATCCTTGTTTCAATTCTCTATACACAGATACAAATCCGAAATATTCGAGCCTTAAACTGACCCAAATAATATCCGGATTTTTCAATCCAACAGGAGCAGTATTGATTTGAGTACAGATTCTTCAATTCCAGAATTCTTGCCCTGGATCCCGAATTTAGTTAGAAAGAGCTTGAATTGAGCTGTATATAGGCTTATTTCGACAGCGCACGAGATTGACTTAAGCTTATTGTCGGTTGGATGCCTCAGTCGGATCAAATCAAGAAGTCCCTATATTGATTTATAAGCTTGGTTTAAATTAACTAGAGATTAAATTAACATCAATATTCGAATGCACTCAATCTCAAAAAGGATGGCTTCAAAAATGACTAAGATTGATCTTAGCACGATTTTTAAACATCAAAATAAGCCTACCGCAAGAGTCTCAAGTGATTATTTAAGAACATTTTTGATTTTCAAACCGGCTCTTTTCAGGTCGAGAAAATTTGTTGTTTGCTTACCCCCGGTTCTAACATTAAGAGACTTCAACCTTCTACTCCAGACAGCAGTGCTTTAAATGTTTGGGAATTTCAGGACAGCAAAAGTGCAAAAATCGACACAAAAAATTATACGCCAAGTGTATAGAATCCTTTGCGAATGTTTATGTATCCACTTAACCTTACTGTAAGGGTGAGAAAGATTTTTTTGTTCTCAGTTTCTTGCGCTCTTTCTCTCAGACCTTGAAAATCAGTACTTATTTCAATCGCCAGTCTATATCATGTAATTCTCAAGTACAGGTACGAAAAAAAAAGAGTTCTTGTATGAAAAAATACTTTTTCAATTTTGACAATTGTTCAAAATTTGGTCAAAACTGGATGATATATAGCATAAAGCTGCCAAAGAAACGATCTGTCAAAAACAATTTTAGCTCTAAGCATTTAATAATAGAGGAAAGTTTACTTCGGCTCGCCCGAAGTTTGTATACCCTTGTAGCATTTGAAGGACTGATATTCACAGACAAATTTTTCTCAATAAGACTACTTTTCTGACTCTACTTTTGTATGACAGCTATATTATATAGATATCCGATTTCGACCAAACTTAGTTTAATTATGGAAAATCATAGCAAACTAAGAAATACAAAGTTTGGAGGTGTTTTCTTTGAAATCAAAACAGTTTTTCTCACTAAAACTAGTTTCTCGACCGATAATTCATATAGCAGCCATAACCTATAGTCATACGATGTTGACAAAACTTTGAAGGATTGTGTGAAAACTTATAAAATAAATATATACCAATGTTAAAGAGGTTTACATGGAAAACAAAAAAGTTTTTCACACCAAGACTATTTTTCTAGCCGTACTTTTCTAGGGCAGCTATACTTTTTAGATGTCCGATTTTGGCCAAACTTGGCAGAATTGTGGAGAAGCATAGATAACTATTGAGTGCGGAGTTTGGAGATGTTTGCATTGAAAACAAACAAGTTTTTCTCACTAGAACTAGTTTTTCGACCGATCGTTTCTTTGGCAGCTATATGTTATAGTCATCCGATCCGGCCAGTTCCGACAAATGTGCAACGTATTTGCACCAGAAGATTTCGTGCAAAGTTTGGTCAAGATAGCTTTAAATCAGACGGAGGAAATCAGCTTTAAATAGACGGCTGAATCTACTCAGTTTGTCATGCTGATCAAGAATACATACATTTTATGTGTGCGGAAACACTTCCTTCTAACAATTTCAATATACCCTTTGCAAGGGTGTAAAAACTTACAACAATTCAGACATTTTACACACCTGATCACACTTTCTTTAGTTTTGGCAACTTTTAGCTATTCTCTCAGTGTAGCAGCTGCAACATGAACTTGATCATGATTCAAATACCCAACTAAACCAGAAAGAACTAGGTCACTGACAACAACAGCAACAACAACAACTGGTCTTACTTGGCTTCTACATCAAAATATTTCTCTTTTATTTTCATAATACAGAAAAACGCAACTTCCTCTACAAGGCTGTCATGGCTGGCGGCATTGATCGAAATGATCCCGATAATCCCATTGATAACAAGGATCACATGCTGATGGCCTTCTTCAAGGACAAAATGGCTGCAGTTATCAATAATAAATGGTGCAAGGTTGTCATCATATTGGCTTTTGCCAGTTATTTGGCGGGTGCCTGTTATGGTGTTACCCAAATCAAAGAGGGACTGGAAAGACGCAAATTATCAAGAGAAGATTCCTATTCGGTGGAGTTCTTTGATCGGGAGGATGATTATTATAGGGAATTTCCCTACAGAATGCAGGTGTGTGTGTGTCCTTAAGAATATATTTAAGACTCCAAAGCTAACAAAACAAACTTATATTTTTGCACAGGTGATCATAGCCGGCGCCTTGAACTACTCGGATCCGGAGGTACAAGAACAGGTGGAGAATTTAACTAGCACCTTGGAGCACACTTCTTATGTAACCTCCAAGCGTTATACCGAATCCTGGCTACGTTCATTTCTATCCTTTATGGAACGTAACAATGATTACTTGAATACGAGCATAGATGATGAGGCCTCGTTCATTGATGCCGTCAAGGAACACTGGCTCTTTCCGGGTAATCCATTCTCGCTGGATGTACGCTTCAATGAGGAGGAAACTCAGATAATAGCCTCCCGATTTCTGATACAAGCGGTTAATATAACGGACACAAATCATGAAAAGGAAATGGTGCGCGATCTACGACAAATCTGCAGAGATTCACCTCTAAATGCTTCCATCTTTCATCCTTATTTCGTGTTCTTCGATCAATTCGAGCTGGTGCGTCCGGTTTCACTGCAAGCCATGGTGATAGGAGCCATTATAATGATGATCATTTCGTTTATATTCATACCGAATATTCTGTGCTCTTTGTGGGTGGCCTTTTCCGTCATTTCCATAGAGCTGGGTGTGGCCGGATATATGGCCTTGTGGGATGTGAATTTGGATTCAATTTCTATGATTAATTTAATAATGTGCATAGGCTTCTCGGTGGACTTTACGGCACATATTTGCTATACTTATATGTCCTCGAAGAAGCGTAGTCCCAAGGCAAGAGTACGTGAGGCTTTGCATTCCCTGGGTTTGCCCATTGTACAAGGTTCCAGCTCGACCATTTTGGGTATCATAGCTCTACTCTTGGCACAGAGCTACATATTTTTGGTGTTCTTTAAAATGGTATTCCTGGTGATCTTCTTTGGTGCCATGCATGGTCTGTTCCTGCTACCGGTGTTACTCTCGCTGTTTGGACCCGGTTCCTGGTTAACCTGGACAGGACGTGATGATGGCAGTGACAAAGATTTGGATGATGAGGATGAAACTAAACTGGAGAAGCCTTATAGTCAATCCTATTACATGCAATATCCCACCATGGGCATAAATGGACCCTATGGCGGTGGTACCAAGGGATTTCTGGGTGCACCCTATAAAGCTTATGGTGTGGATGAAAAGGATTTGGGCTTGGGTACCTCGGGTGAGGACTCTTCAGAGTCTAGCTCGAGTCGTTCGCAAAGACGACAGCAGCTGGAGAATGCCGGCATTGTAGAAGAGGATGCCTCTGTGCCCACACGTGCTCGCTATGAGGAAGGCTGGCGTCGTTCCTCATATCAGAATATTTATGCCAATAACCTCGCTGCACAGTTTCAACCCCAGCCTGATCTCTATGGCCAACAGGTCTCAGCCGCCGAGTGGCGTCAACGTTTGGAAGCTCATGAACAGCTACAACGTAGCCGACAGCGACGCACTGCACCCAATGATCAGTACGACAGCGATATGCAGCGAGTACGTCGCAATTCCCATGGTGATATTATAGATCTGCAACAGGGTACACCCAATTCTTCCATAGATGAACGCCTGCGGCGTGCATATAAACAGGAACCGCAAGTTTTGAGCGATGATAGCAGCAATAGCTATAGACAGCATCAAGCGGATATAGTGGCCGCCGCACCTCAACTCAATTCCGCGAAACGGTATCATCGGCGCAGATCCTCCGAAGATTCGACGCGGTATCATCAACGTTGGCCCGCGAATATAGAGGAGCGTCGTAACCGACGCACACAATCACCTGCCGCTCATCCACATCAGACTGCCCACTATCGTTCGTCCTCGCATCATAATCTCTATCAGCCCAATGGACATAAAGTGGGTGCCAAACAACCGCCTACATATCAGTATGGGGACTACTATCAGTGAGGATTACCTAACTATATATATATATCATTATCAAATTTAGGAGTATGTGAAAGGAAGATCATGCTAGTTCACCTTCAACCTTAGCCTTGCCCTGTAACAATAATTTAAGCTAAGCCAAAGACACTGAATATACTTTCATTTCTGTACATTTTGGGAATTTCTGAATTTTTTTGGAATAGAGTTTTAAGATTTTCTAAAATTATTAGACATTTTCAGTTTGAGGAACATTCGCTTTCAGGGATTACATATACCACTTATAACTCAAGAACGACTGGAGGGATTTCAAATGATCTTTAATCACAGAATAATTATTTGAAATATAATATTCAATGTTCTAAAAACTTTGAAATTTGCAAATTATTTAAATGAATCAGAATTCCACATTGCGATAGCAGTTGCTTCTTAAGAAATAGCAGGCACATTGTTAAAGAGATACCGTACAGCTAATTCAACGTAAGATTCCCCATAAACCTTGAAACTAGGTAGCCCAGAAATAATATCGATATATTAAAATATCCTTATTTTTGTTCAAAAAATACGCTATATCGTTATCGTATATTTTTATGAGAAGATATTTCGCATAACGAATATTTTTTGGTGATATTTTTCTTCGATATTTATACACTTGCCCATAATTTTATCCAGAAGTTTGCAACGCATAGAAATATTCATTTCCGACTCCACAAACTAAATATATTCTTGATCAGGGTGACGAGCTGAGCTTTGTCCGTTCATCTGTCTGTCTGCCTGTCTGTTTCTACGGGAACTAGTCTCTCAGTTTTAAAGCTATCGAGCTGAAATTTTACACAGAGTCTTCTTTTTGCTGCACACTACTAATATGTCGGAACCGACCGGATCGGATGACTATATCTCATAGCTCCTATAGGAACAATCGGTCGGAAAACTAGTTTTAGTGAGAAAAACTTTTTTGTTTTCAGTGAAAGCGTCTTCAAACTTTGTAATCGTAGGTTTTCTATGTTTTTTTTTATAGTTCTACCAAGTTTTATTAAAATCGGACAAATTTGTGGTATAGCTGCCATACAAAAGATAGGTCTGAAAAACAGTCTTAGTTAGAAAAACTCTTTTGTTTTTAATGGTAGCATCCTGCAATTTTGTATTTGATTGTTTTATATGCTTTCACATAATTTTACAAATTGTTGGCCAAATCGGATGACTATAATATATAGCTCCCAAACGAACGATCGGTCAGAAAATGGGAAAACGCTTATTTTTGAAAATATTTAAGCGAGCACTTGCTTAAACTTGGTATAAAAACTTCGGCGCAGCCGAAGTTAGCTTAGCATTCTCGTTTTTTTTTTAGCTTGAAAACAATTTTGACAACATTATCCCCTCAAGTGTCTATCAAAAAAGACTCGTCCTTAAAAATTTTCTAATAAAAATCCGCAAAAGCCGCTTCTTTTCCAAACATTTTGCGTGACTGAACATTTCGGTAACTTGAAAATAAAGCAAGTTCTGTGCATTGTTCTTATTAATCTCGAAAAATTTAATATGGAAAATGTGGCAAAAATTGCGAATGTATAGAAATCATATTTTTTGAGCGTTGGCTTCAAGCAATATCCATTCCAAATGGATACCGAAATCATCTAATGGATGTTTCTTAACATCCATTTTTTCCTCTGTGCTAGCAATTAAAGTGACTAAGAATAAAGATGTGGATAACTTGAACTTTGTAATTCGGATTTAAACTGTTGGTACTCAACGTTCAATCAAATGTAGTGACTGTTTTACAAACAAAGACTAAGCCATTAAATATTCAACTGAATTTATTAAGCCACGTAAATTTGCATCTCTTACCAACGCACAATTAACAGGTAGTAAATGCTTCGACATCTAAAAAACTATGAAATGATTTGCGTTTGGTGATAAGAATACTGACGACCAATGTTATTTCTCGATTTCCTACTATGCCAACCAACGATTAACAAATCACAAGGCCAATTCTTGTGTGTGTGTGTGTTGTGCGAATATAGATAGTTATGGCTGGCCCCAGATGGGGTCACAGATTTATAGAAAATTTAGGTTTTTTCATGGTGAATTGTACGTGGCATGTTCACGTGTGGACCTGTCTAATAAAATATCGAAAATGTCTTATACAACAAGCATCAACACAAGTGTAACCCCTATTGGTAATAAATTTTGTGCAATAAAGCATTGTTGTAATAAAGCATTGTTTGAAAATTAAAAATTTAGTTTTGTTAAAAGGTATTACTAGATTCATTGACCCTAGGGCGGTACGAAGTTTGATGGGATATCTTGTATTGTTATGTCTTAGATATTTTAGACAAGAGCTATCCCTGCTTAATCGAATCGTTTAGAGAGTTCGAAGAAGTACCCTACACTTCAGAAGCCTAAAAAGGTACAGCTAAAATCTTTCAAAAAACCATATTTTAATATAGCTCATGCCTGGCCCGCAGGAGCCGAGCGCATCCTAGCTTGGCTCAAGAGAGCTCCCTTTGCTGTCAGTCGCCAGACCAGCAATCGATGTGGGCAGGTCCAAGCTGTATAGCATATCTTAAACTCTCCGTTTATTCATTGTCTTTGGCTAAGTGAAAAGTAAATACTGCACATGTGGTGCCGCTTAGTGTTGTTCCCTCGCCTGAAAGCACTTCAATACTCATTAGATTAACTAAGAGTATCAAACTTTCAGTTCATTTCTTTTTTAATTTAAACTAAAGAGCGATTTTATTTATGACAAGTTTTAGGCATTTAAGAAGTAAATCTTAAACTTTCGCTAGGCATTTCCATTTGAAACGTTCAAGTCACAACTTAACTTAAGGTTCCATATTATAAAAAAAATACATTTAAATTAATTTTAGATATTTCTTGTTGTATAAATTGATCTAACTATTAGCTGTAAAGCCACTGAATGAATATAATTAAGAACATAAATTTAACATTTTGGGACAAGTTTTGTAAAGTGTTTTTACCATGAAAATAAAATTTTTTTATATATTTTCCTAGAAATATGTTTCAAATGGTGTTATATTTGATTGGAAATGGTGATTTTTTTCAAATTTGAAAGTTTCCCAGCCCAGATGACCAAGACGTGCTCCTCTCAATCGGTTGAGTTGTGAGCTTCTAGTTTTTGCACTAGAGAAATGCGACCTACAAAAGCTTTTGCATGGCTAGTTACTTCACAGCTGGCGCCAATAGCTGACGAAGGTGACCGGTTGTGTAAGTTTCATTAAGTTTTCTTTGTTTTGCATAAAATCATCAAGTGATAGATTTTTAATTGTTGTGGCGTCTTCATCACATAGCTCACACATACAAATTGAAGCTTAGTATAGATTGCTACCCTCCTCACAACTTCTCTCGCAGACAAAGTAACGCAGAGCGCGACAATCCTCATTCACCCAAGTGCTGGTAATTCCATTAATACCCAAACAGCTCAGATTGCCACTGGGTATCAAAGGATAGCCACTCTGGAAATTGCGATATGAAAGTGAGCGACCATTACTGAACCAGATCCAATTGTCTGGCTCAGCCAAATCTGTGCCAGATGTCCACACTGAATCGTTTAACAAATGCAAGTAGCTACGAGCTCTGGTATAAATGAAATAACGCAAACGCTGCTGATCGACTTCGGTATTGATGCTGACCAGGGTATAGCCATGAGCGGCACAAGCGGCCTGGGCACGATACCAGTTCACCTAAGAGAAAGGGGCTGGTTATGTTTCCAAGGAATACAGGAATACAGCTACAGTCTTGACTTACTTTGGCGAAAATGCCCAGGGCATATCTGCTATCAAATACCTGGAAAGGAGAGAAACGCGCTTCAGCTAAATCATTAGCCGAAGGAGTTGTGCTAGGCTCCGGAGCAGCCCAGGCCAGGGAGGCAAAAACAGAAATCAATACAATGAACTTCATATTTGTTTCTTAAGAAGACTGAAGCAGACTTTTCTACTTTTATAGCAACTTTAGCCAACTGGAAATACTACACTAATTACTTTTAAGGGAATTCATCAATGTCATTTGATAAGCTTTACACAAAACTGGATTGATATGTGTAAGTACTTTTTAAGCTTTGCGTGTAGATAGATATTTTGGGATAGATGGAACTAGCTGGTACTTAGAAAGTATTCGAAGACATTTGTAGGAAAGGACGATCCGGGGACTGGAATACAGAATCAGCTTACTAACATTTTCTATACCCAAGAGAACTAGATGCTTTAGGTATATTGAAATGTAAAGGGAATCTGTGGAAGTTTGCTTCAAACTACCTTTTGACGATTAATTCAAGTGGGACAAGTGTTTTTAAATACTTTTAAAAATGAGGACTGCAAAATTGGGTGTGAGCTGAAACGGTTTGATCCCAGGATTTCAAATTTTTAAAACCGAACCTTATACCCAACCAATTTTGGAAAAATAGCTGAACCTGAATCAATTAAAGTTCTACAAAAAGTTTTGGTTCGGTACAAAAAAATTGGAAGTCATTGAAAGATTTTGCAATATCTAATTGATACTGATATCTAATTGATTTTGCGACATAAACTCTCCAAACTTAAAGGAAGTCTTATTAGAGCATAGCTGTCAAAGAGGTCTGCTATATGAAGTGGCATAGTCCTGCCAAAAGCTCTATTATTCATAAAGAGGGGAAATTTCAATATGGATCTTCGTTTTTCACATGAGTGTGCTGTGCGTATCGAAGTCTTAGCGAACCCACCATCCCATAAAAATCGAAAGTAGACGGACTTTAGATATTTATGATGCCTTGTCGTTACGTTAATTAACGGATTACCTTCGAGTAGCGGGTTGCAAACGGTTTTCCTTTATATCTCTCTTTTGTCAACTCATTTGTTAATAGATTAAGATTGAAAATAGAGAAAAGTTAACTTCGGCTACGCCGAAGTTTGTATACCCTAGTAGCACGTTTTTTTAAATAGTTTGAAGGACATTTCCACCGTAAAAAATCTGGTTTTTCTTTCAAAAATACTTTTCTGACTCTAATTTTCTATGACAACTATACTATTTAAATGTCCGACTAGCATACCAAGAAATACAAAGTTTGGTGACGATTTCTTTCAAAACAAAAAATCTTTTCTCACTAGAGCTAGTTTTTTGACCTATCGTTCCTATGTCAGCTTTATGAAATAGTCGAATGTGCAGCGTTATGTAGTCGGAAATGCTTCCTTCTATGCGTTACAAACATATGATCCATTTTAATATACCCTCTGCAAGGGTATTAAAACAAATGGTAAAATTCAGTAAAATATTTTGGGAAAAGAAAACTATACTTGTATGAACTTTTTTGTGGACACTTACAACATACAAGTAGAGTAGAGTAGAGTAGAGTCAAGAAAGTAGAGTCTAAAAAGTAGTTTTAGTTAGAAAAACTTTTTTGTTTTCAATGGAAACGCCTCCAAACTATGTATTTCTTAGTTTGCTATGCTTTCCCATAATTCCACAAAGTTTGGTCGAAATCGGACAACTATATGGTCTAGCTCCCATAGAAAAGTAGAGTCTCAATTGTATTCTGGATTCCAGATCGCAACAAAGAATAATATACACACTTTTGGAATGATTTTAAGTTCTGTTCGCGTTTTGAAGCCCATCTGGAAACCAGTCTTTTAACGGAAAGCCAATAGCCAATTTTTGTAAAATTCTCAAAGAATATTTCGGAATTCGGTTCCAAACCGGTTTAAATATTTTTCTGCTGTTCAAAATTGTGTAAAAAAGTTATTAAAAAATTTTTTTACAGTAATTTAAACTTCCCAAATCTTTAAACGCCCATAACTCCCTTAAATGAAGAGATAGGGGCTTAAAAGTGGTTTTAAAAAATCAAAATTTTCATATTCCAATTTTTGATCAAAAAAATATTAAATTATAATTAAATTAATTATTATTATAATATTTTTTTGTATCTTAAGCCTCTATTTAGGAATTCGGTTCCAA